>BGNK01002874.1:390-88881 GCA_003297005.1 Symbiodinium sp. clade A Y106
TTGCGTGGGGCGGAGTGGGGTTGAGTAGGGTTGAGTATCATGGAACTGACGCCCAAGCAAGTCTAGGCCGCGTGGGGCCGGTTAGGGCCGCGTGGGGCCGAGGTAAGGTTGCGTGGGGCAGGTTGAGTAGGGTTGAGTATCATGGAACTGACGCTGAAGCTAGTCTAACTTCTGGGCGCCGCCCCAGCGGGGTCGGCGGATATATATATATAGCACACTTCAAGAATTCAATTTCATTTCTAGAGATCAAAAAAATTTTAGGAATATAAGATAAATATTGAGCGAATAATCGGGGATCGATTTTTGGAAAAATTGATTCTATAAATGATCACGGTTTAATTATCGACGGTCACGGATACTTAATGTCCGAAAATTATCATAATATTTCGAAATTCCTGACTCGGCTGACTCGGCAAGCCGGGCCGAATAATTTCCGGATAATTTTCGGGCTGGGGCGGGACACGAAGCGAATGCTTCTACATATTGGCTTCGGGGAATATTTCGTTTAATATATCTGGGAATTATGGGATACGAGCGGGTTTTGTATTTGCGTATATAAAATATCGAGAATATTTGGAAATGGATGCAACTGTATCTTTAGATTTAGATTTCTAGAGCAATTATTATAAAGATAATTATTTATCTTCTGAAATTATCGTAGGCATTATATTATTGAATATCACGAAAGTTCCTCATAAAGGAATTTCGTTTATTACTTCATAGAGTGAGCTTGGGTTATTAGGCGGGGGGTTCGGGGGAGAGGGGGGGGGTGGACCCGAATTGGAGGGTCTTTTCGGTTATCCCCCTATTTGGAGCTGGGCAAAATCCTGTTATTAAAGGGGTTTGTTTTGGGCCAGATTTCGGTCCTTTTAGGTAAGTGATTTTTTAAGACGTCTAAAGGGAAAAACAGGTCTCTTCTGATGCTACTGAAGTTGGCCTGGGCGTGTCGGCTGATATTGGTCGTATGCTGCTGATGCTGGTCGTATCGTGGCTATATTGTGCGTGCGTCTCTAGAATTCTTGCTCTCGGCGTGCTGCAACATGTCTGTCAGTCTATGCTTGGCGAAAAGTTGGTATGTTGGTTCAAAACCTGTTTCCCTTGTCGCAGTCTGTATCTGGCAAGGAGTTAATATGATAGATCAAAACTATTCTTATTGGCATATTGGATCAAAATTGCTCCCGCCAATATTGTTCTCTGCAATTTTCTGTCTGCTGCAATGCAGGCTTGCTCCTGCAGCTTCGTTACCATGGCAGCATCAGTAAGAAACAAGCTGAAATAGAAAATACGTTGCCCTGGGCATGTTTCCTAGAGGTGTAATAGGTGCCAGGTTAGGACAGATCGAAGATTCATGAACTGACTATTTGGCTCAAGGAAAACAAGTGCGTTTGCTATACTTGTTGCTACTCCTTGTTGGAACACTTGTGTCTCCTGTAGTCTTCTGGTTAACAGCCTCAGTTCTAGCGAATCATTTCACGTATAGTATGGCTAGGCGAATCTAGAGCCTCTACCGAGCCATAGCCTCCTTCATATCATCTCCTTCGTCGTTCGGGGTTGAGATCGAAATCGCCGTGTCTAAGTCAACCCAACTGACCTGCCTTGCACTGATACTCCCCGCGTTGTGCTAGAGCCAAGCCACCGGGTTGAATTCCATATCCATAATTATTACGCACTTCAAATATTAGAATCGATTTATAACGGGTTTGCACAGAAGAAAGCTTACCCGTGCACTCATAAATCAGCCATTGAACCTGTGGGTTCGTCTTATGAGATCCTTGAGAAGGAGGGCATACAGGTATATCAGGCTACGCTTCGAAGGTGGTGAGGAGGTTCCGGTCCTGTGCTTTCCCCTGTTTGGACTATCTCCTTTGCCTCAGGTACCGCCATAGTGCAGGAATCGCGTATGCCTACAGCAGACGGGCATCTTACGGTTTTCGAAACTTTGCACGACTGGTTTATTAATCTCTACTATAGCATTCGGATTTGGGTACTTGAAACGTTCTTTCCCACTTGTCTTCGGAATCGTAGGAGGGGGAGTAGGACTAGGACGGGTTGGAGAAAGGTTATCCGCAATTCCATAGAATCGTGATATCGTATAGCCTTTCTGACATATCAATTGCATCCGGTGCATAGGATTACCCAGTAGAGATACATAGATAATAGGATCGACCTTGGCATACCTCGGTACTTTCCGTGATCGAAAGGTTATCACTGCTTGCTGCGTCGCTGCGCCCAGCCATAGACCTCCCATATCGCAAGAATTATAGATGATCTTGGAAGGGGAGGGCAGGGCAAAGGCAGGTCGGATAGGGAGGGCAGCAGGCAGGGCAGGGCGGTATGTGCTAGGAGGACAGGGGAATAGAGGGGCGGCAAGAGAGCAGAAAGACGCACAGCAGCCGCAGACCCAAACCCCACGCAGAGCCCACAGACCTCCCAGATCAGGCCCCGAAAGAGATACAGATGATCGTGGCGTAACAAATAACAACGGCAACAAGTCCGACTTCATCTAACAAAACGATATAATAAGAATATCGGCAGAAAATGACTGGCACGACATCAATAATACCGGCAAAAAATATCGAGCTAAGAAGCATTCTTGTCTGCCGTATTATTTTCTCTGTCTCAACCTAGCTTACAGACTCTGCAAACGTATCTTGGTGCCTAGCAAAACGTATTCGCCCAGCTAGCTTTCGTTCCCCGGGCCCTGCCCCTCGAATATATCGATTCGGGCCGGTAAAGATATATTTTTTTGTGATCTTCATTATTTGCGAATTAAATGAAAAATAAATATATGAGAATTTTGAAGAAGGAAGAAAATTTGAATATTGGAGAAGTAAGCAGTCACCCGCTCGAAAGAGATTAGAGAATTTGAATAATAGGAAATCAGACCAAAGAGGGGTAGAAAATTATTCGGGAGGAATTAGGGAGTTTGAGAAATATAGAATAGATTAAGAAATAGGGATCAAATCTTTCGAAAGAAACTAGAATTTAGAATATTTTCTTGCATAAACAGTAAATTTACTCCAAAGGGACGACTAAAATACTTTAGAAATGACTAGCAAAGGAACCCGAAAGAGACTGCAATATTTGAGAAATAAAAGAATTATCCGTTGGAAAGGGACCAGAATATACGATTTATTTGAGAAAAATTCGAAAATACTTAAAATATCCAAGAAATAGGGAACAATATATTCCAGAAGACCTAGAGAATCCAATAGATAAGGAATTCATCATTCGAAAAGAATTAAAATATATGAGAATTGGGTAGCAATCCATTCGAAACAAATTAGAATAGAGAAATAAAGATACAAAAAGATCTAGAAAATTTCAGAATGAAGGAATATATTTTGCAAAGAGACAAGAGTATTTGAGAAATAAAGACCTAAACGCTCGAAAAAGATCAAAATAAATGATCGGATATATTAGATAATCTATTCGAGAATTTGTCTAAATAGATATAATATATGATAGCTCATCGATTTGATTAATAAGAATATCAATCTAAATAATTCTATTCAAAATATTCATATATTGAATTCGGAGAATTAAGGTCGCGCATAAATCAAATTTATTAAGAATATCTTTCTTGAGGTCAATCACGATAGTCTCTTCTATTAATAATTCTGATCTTTAGATTTCTAGATTATATAATCAGAATTCTTTATTCACCAGACCGATTATCTCAATAATGATTTCTCTTTCTAATGAGAATTCTGATTTAATGCTTTCAAAATCTCGCATAGTTCTATATATACTAATCCCTTTGCCCGAATATTTATCAATCCTATTCTCGAAATAATTAGTGCCGGCGAAGACCCCAAATAATATGGACATAAAGATAGGAGAGACGCATGTTGTAGTACAATATTTGTTATGGTGGCCTGCCGTTTGGGGAAAAAAATGGCGGGCAAAACATCATATTATTATTCTCGCTTTGACGTGTTGCTTTTCTTGTTTGTCCTGTGCCGCCATGCACATTGAGAAGCAACACGGCGAGTATACTAGAACACCGTGTAGAATGTAATACCACTTGACAAATATGATATAGCATAGTGTCTCATTCTTCTTACTATTGCTCTTATTATTAGTATATATATATATTCACGACAATCATGTCGTATGCTGGTTTTATAGAGAAGCCGCAAGCGGAAAGGACAAGAAGCCCAAAAACGACAGACAGAAGCAATGACATATGAGATAACATCGTGGAGCGTTATAGAACATATGACAGCCTGACATCATATCCGAAGCAAAAGCAATCCAGCTTGCAGTTGGCAGCATGACCCTCCGCATCCAAGAAGTGTGCCCGTGGTGCAATCTTGGTCAGGCAATATATCTCTATTCCCCGCTGCGGTATGTGCGCTCCGGAACTGAGCTGTTCAAGATGACGAGGGCAGGATAAAGCCAAACACGGCGCCAGAGTCGCAATCTGTCACTGTATAGCTATATATAACTTGTAGAGGTTGTGGATATAGCTCGACGAGCTAGATTCAAGATCAGGCGTTGAAGAAATCATCAGCAACTCCATGTTTGCATGAAATCTCGGAGTTACAAGCGCGTCACTACCCCGATGCAGCTCTGATCGGGAGCTTGCTCAGAGGAGGAATAACCACAAATTCAGCCGGCCTCTGTCCAACTACCAAGAATTTTCCAACTCAGAAGCAGCTTGGTTGAAAATATCTTCACGCTGCTCGGTATTCTCGCAATACCTCGAGAAATACAGATCATCCACAAAGCCACAAGCTACCACATTTGCACCCGTCGCTCTTGTTTAAGCCAGGCAGGGAGCACGGGTCCGTGACCAAACACAACTGTCGTTCAACTTCGAATCTATGGGCCTCAGGGCATCCAGCAGGTGGACACCGCAGAGACCTATATGGCAACTCAGCTGTCTCCACATCCGTTAATGCTCAATATGGACGTTCAGCTTGCCACAAGAAAGCTACAGTGCTGGTAAGCCTGACCTAGACGAGTTTTTCAGGGCTGGAAAAATGCATTTGCCTGTGGCTTTCTTCCGATGTACCGACGGCTAAGTTGGGCTCTGCCGACTTCGCGGAATCAAGGCTCTATGCGATATTTAATAAGGGAAGCCATAGAAGAACAAGAGATTTCCCGAAAATCAAACCAACATTGAGGCAGGAATCCCGATAAGGCCACAGCAGAGGGACACATGCCCAAATGCATTCTAGGGAGCTGGATTAATATATTCGCATAACTGTCCGAGCAAATTTAGATCAGATCTGGTGCTGTGTCGAAGCAAAAGAAGAGGCTATGAGGCTCCCAAAGCACATACCCAAATGCATTTACTGAACCTGCTGAAATACATTTAGCCATGTTTCCCTTGATGACAAGCAAGAGAGCCGGCTAAGAGCACAGCAGAATAACGCTTGCAGGGCCTGGAAAATGCATTCGCGCGTTTTCCTGAATATAGACTCGTTTATGGTTCATGACAACCCAAGACCACGAAGCCAAAGCCAAAAATCGAAAATAGATGGGTGCTTGGAGACTGATCTCAATAGCATAAGCATCCGTGACAAGCCAGATGCGTTTTTCAGGGCTGGAAAAATGCATTTGCCTGTGGCTTTCTACCGACGGCTAAGTTGGGCTCTGCCGGTTTCGCGGAATCTAAGGCTCTATGCGATATTTATTAAGGAAAGCCATAGAAACACGAGCATGAACCCGAAAATCAAACTAGCATTTTGGCAGCATTCCCGAAAAGGCCACAGCAGAGAGACACATGCCCGAATACATTTTAGAGGGCTGGATTAATGCATTCGGATAGCTGTCCTTGCAAATTTAGATCAGATCTGGTGCTGTGACGAAGCAAAAGAAGAGGCTATGGGTCTCCCGAAGCACATCCGAATGCATTTATCGAACCTGCTAAAATGCATCTAGTCATGCTTCCGCTGATGACAAGCAAGGGAGCCGGCTGAGAGCACGGCAGAATAAGGCTTGCAGCACCACCACCAAATGCATGATCCAGGCCTGGGAAAATGCCTTCGGGTGTTTGCCGCTAAGTTAGGCTTCTTCGACTTCCAATTCGAATGTAACAAACTGCCTGGACTTCGGTCTACACGTCAGATTGTTGCCAAGGACCTGATACTTCCATCTATGCGAACAACGACTCTTCTGAATAGCCTCGATTATCTCCGACGTGGAGAACTACAAGATACTTCCATCTATGCGAACAACGACTCTTCTGAATAGCCTCGATTATCTCCGACGTGCAGAACTACAAGTCCGAACTTCGAAGCCTAAACTAAGATCCGCAAAGTGCATCCAGACTTCCGGAGCGAGCTCCACCTTCCACAGCTTCTAATTCCCGCGAACCCAAGCTGAAAGGCAAAGAAATACAAAGAAGACGACCTAGACCCCATAAAGGTGTTCCTTGGAATCCAAAATTAGAGAGGACTAAATCATTACTAACACTATTTTGGAGGATCCTTATTATACTTAGAGTGTAGTGGGCCCCAAAACCCTATTCTAATTATCAAGACCCCTGTATTATAGCCTCCCAAAACCCTATCCCGGCAAAGCCCCTCGAAAGCTGCAGGCCAAGAAGTGCGAGCCGCCGGCCGTTTGGCTCAAAGCGACAGCCTGGAGGTTCAGGGTTTAGGGTGTTTGGGATTTAGGGTTTCGGGTGTTCAGGTTTTGGATTTAAGGGTGTTACACGAGTCTGTGTTTTTTCTTTTTTGAGGGCTCTTTTCCAACTGCACATGGTAGCCGAAATTCCCTAGTGGGCGGAGCCAGTGTGTAGGCCAGGAGGACGTTGTAGTGTTAAGATAAGATAAGATAAGAAAATTATACCAACCTACAGCCAGCACAACGAAGCAATGGGCGAACATTGCAAGTATGCAGTCCTAACCTCTACAGGTTTGTGACTCAGAGTTTAGGATTTCAAGTTTTCAGTTTCGGGGTTTCGGATTTCGGGAGTCGCCGCTTCTCAACACAAGCCTCAAAAAGCCTATAGCGTAGTAGTATGCAAGGAATGCAATCCCGAAAACGATATTAAAGGGCCAACAGCAGGCGGCAATACCCTCTTGATAACATGCTTTGAAAAACACACCTGCATTCCGAATTCCCTTTCCGGACAACTCGGGATCAGATCTACACGTCTCCGTGCCTTGGAGCTCCTCCGAGTGCAATCGCTGTACTGCCAGCCTCAGAAGTTGTCTTTCTTGAAGGGTTTAGGGAAAGTGTAACACCGTCTGGCCCAGCAGGATTCTGGGGGAGGGTTTCTGCCGGGAGGTATCTAGATTTATCATAGACGAGAAGACATTTAATTCCCAAGAAGCAGCAATAACCTGGACAAACACCTGTCTCTGCTTTTCCATTTGCCAAGTGTTTGCTCTGTTGTTATAGGTTGGCTCGAATCTCCAGTTTTGGGCGCTAAATCCCAGTACATTCGGGACACCACGAAAATACATAGAACCCTTGACAAATCGTTCAGAATCGTACACCTCAAGCGTTTGAACACCCAACATCAAGGCAGTGACTCAGCGGCTCCTGAAGCTCATCTGCATGTTCCTGAGCTCGGAATGGTAGAGTTTAGAGGCCTTCCGGGGCCTGGCTTCTGGGACTTATGTTTAATTACATCGAAAGGGCTCCCGCTAACACTCAGATCTTCATAAATGAAGTGCATTTTCAAGGCGACAGCCATATAATCTCGTTTTCGTATGTACCTTCCATGGACCGAATATTGCACCAAGGCATCTCAGGTTCTGGCATAAAGGCGGTGCTGTGTTGAGCGGGGAAGCCAGGGGAGATGAAAGCGTTGCGATATGAGCATCATGTCAATAACAACTTTTAATTGCGCGGAGCCAACCTTGCTGGGCTATAATATTAGAAGATATCGCATCATATATCGCAGATACCCTTTCGAAGTCACTTACAATACCAGTGCTTGCTGACTAAAATTGTTGACGGTATTCGATATTATGGCCAATGCGTCCGCCGCATCGTCGAGCTGAAAGCCCGTGCGAATTTGGACCAAAGATTGAAGTGCGGACCATTTCCCAAGCATCTATCTCCTCTCTCTGCATATCGGCACTCTCGTTGCGGAACCAATGCCGGGAGAAGGACGGATGATATGGGGGGGGGTGAAAGTTGCCCCAAGAACCTTGCATCCTAAAATCGCACTAGTTCTTGACCATTTGATGGCCCATATAAAAAAATTGGCGTTACGTGTATATTGAAAGTCACAATTATTATTACCAACTTAGCGATGAGCCGAGAAACCTCAATCGTAAGATTTAGCAAAATATGAGTAAATGCTGTATTCCAATCTACGGATAATCTATCAATATTAAAATGCCCGGCACATATATAAATCCGTGGGCGCCCTGTTTCCAAAGCCGCGTGCCACCCCTACTGAGCCGCGTGCCACCAAAAATCGCGGGCCCCACAACTCCTAATCCGTGGGCCACCCATCCAAAGTCCGCGGGCCCCGCACGTCCTGAGCCGCGTATCCTCCATCCAAAGCTGCGTGCCACCCAAACTCCGCGAGTCCCCAACTCGTGCCACCCATCCATCTACGGGCCCCGAAATCCTGAGCCGCGTGCCACCCATCCAATTGGGCGAACCTCTACCTCCAGAGCCGCGCCACCCACCCAAATTCCGCGGACCCCACAATTCCTAAAAATCGCGGCCCCCCGCAAGCCCCCAATTCCTACGATATATGCCAGCCATCCAAACTCCGCGGGCCCATCGTACGAGACGCTATTGAAACATAAAATTCCCAAGAAACAAATATAATTAAATAACTCAATATTTAAACGTAATTATGAATAGAAACTACTAGAATCATAATCTAAACGAAATATTTTAATGAACATTTTGAGATTATTCGAAAATCTAACGATTCGTATAATCAACAACTCGTATTTCTACATATATAATTCGATATTTTCCTCAAATATCAAATATTATTAAAATCTATTCCACATCCCAATCCTTATAAAGACCTTCATATTCTTTTTTCTCGAAAATTTAATGATTTATATTTATCTTAACAAATAATATATATATATATATATATATCAATAATATTCAATAGAAATATATCTTAATTGAATTCGGAATGAAAAAGTTGATAAATATCATCATAATCGATAATACGTCATATTATAAAGAATATATAAATATTATCGACATTTTTTAAAAGTTATTCGAAATATTCACTATCAAACTTAAATACGAGCTAGGATATATATCAAAAACTAAAGAGATTCATATATATATATGTATATTATATTATATACTATATATTTTTGATCTCGAAGACCTCGTCTCCTTTCCCTCATATCCTATCCACTACTCCACGACTCTCCCCATTCCCCACAACACACACGCACACCCACCCGCCCAACCTCACCCGCCACTGGAGACACACATCATTGGAATCGCAACAAACAAAGAGCAGCCTTTCCACATGGGGACGCTCGCTTTCGCAAGCATCCGCTCAGGAGACACATTGGCAACACAGGGACAGCACGTCACAGCCAGCCATTCCACATGTAGACGCTTGCTTGCGCAAGCAACGACTCATCGGCAGAACACTGACAGCACATTGTCGCGGAATCGAGCGTTAATCGCGTACCGAGCAATGATCTTGGTTTTCGGGTAGAAACCTGTGGACTCGGACTGCGCGACGCCCACGCGAGCTTACGCGAGCACCGCGCGACCTCCAACCCTACCCCTACCAAGTAGCTGCCACCTGTCGCTGTCCCACGGCTTGAATGAACGTGTTACTCAAAGGGCAAAGTATCAAGCGCCCAATCCTCAATACTTCGAGAGTTCTCGCCGATATGCGAACAGATCACGACCAATGCACCAACTTCCTGCACGGCCCTGTGGATACGCCTCAACGGCGACTGGATATCAACAAGCAACTCCGGAGCTTCCTTCGGATAGGGAATCTTATACTGAGTCTTGCGTTGCCCAATCCTTTGCGCCCAGAAATACCTGTCAATAACGTTATGGAAATCGAAGATGACCACTTTGCCCTCGATGCGCTGGGAGTCTTCGACGCGGAAGTTGCCACGGCCAAAGGTATCCGGGTTGAAAAGAAGCCCACTCCGCGGCAGATCCACAACAGGCTCGTCCGTCAGACATGGCCTGCCACCAGAGCTCTCCGCAGGACGTGCTTTGGCCTTCGGAGGAGCCTTCGGAACTGGGATCGATGCCTTCGGCTCAACAGCAGATGCTTCTGCCTTGGGTGCAGCAGCTGAAACCTTAGCCTTTGCAGCAGCAAATATTTTTGGAGTGGGAGCTAAGCGTTGGCTTGCCACCGCTGCCGAACAGATGAAGCTTTAGCTGCTTTGGGCGTCCTTCTAGGCGGCGTCAAAGGAGTACAAGAAGCTGAAGATGCTGATGAAGGTCGAACTGGAGGAGCCGGCGGAGGAGGAGGTAGATGCTGCAAACGATGATGAGAGGGAACCGAACCGGATGACTTTGGGATACGAGGATCGACTTCTACCTCAACAATCACCTCCTCAAGCGGTTCCTCGTTATCGTCGCTTTCAAAATCCGGTTTCCAATCGGGACGAGTATACAGGTCTGCTAGACCCGTCCTGATGGACCACCGGCACCTCTTCAATCGAACTGTAGCGATACGGTTGCAGGGCCAGCTGGTAGGCTTGATATGCCTTGCACTTCCGAACCGCCGACTTACCAGCTCGAGTGCCCCTAGGACGGGGCAAAATCTCTGGCCCTCTATCTGGGCTCGGCGCGTCCATTGACGAGCCTAAACCCTGAATTCAGAATAAACCAGAAGACCAAAAGACGGCTGATAACCAGTTATTCCGACCCCAAACAGAGACAACGCTATGTTAGGGTAGGAAAGAAGAGGAAGTGAAGGGGAACCACAAAAGGAAGCCCGACCCTGAACGCAAGAGCACAGCTTAGCAGCGCTCCTTTTCATCTTGAGCCAAATATATCAATGGCAGTTCATGGCTACGCAGTCAGACATGTTCTTTACATAAAAAACGTCGCATTTTAACAACTGATCAGATTCATGTTAAGTCGATGTAAGCCAATGTTGTTTAAATCTTGGTCGACTTGTCGACTCAGCTTGAGTCGGATATCTTCCCAATGCTCTGCAGAATATCTTTCGGTTTTCCAGGCAAGTCATGATCATAATGCGCCAGCATCATGTCAACATGGCATGTTGCAGCTTCAATGTACAGGCACGAGAAACGACATGTGTCAATTAGATCTGGCGAAGTGGTCTCACCCTGATCTTGTTGCAAGAGATTTCGTATCGAAGGGCTCAAGCACTGGCTGCTTAATTTTGGGTTTCTGGGGTTCCCTGCAACCTACGATCCGTAAATCGCAGCTGAGGATTCGCGGCAAACAGCTTTCACAGCTTCTACAACATGGCAGAAACCGTGCCCTGCCATATCGTTGCAAAGTCGAGAACCGCATCTTTCAGAGGGAGACAATTGGCTTTACTTGGTGCTGTCTTGCGAATCCAAAGCGCTACTGACAGCGGGTCAAACTCTTGGTTCGCGATGCACCTGGCGGCAAAGGCGAGAGGAACAGAAAACGTAAGATACATCAGCAGGGCTCGCTCGATTCCGCTGCATGTACACGTTCACCGCTGACTCGCAGGTTCAAGCTCAATCCATGTGGGTGGTTGTCAAAATTATGGTCCCTTTTTGGGTACCCTAAATATTAGGTGCCGTATTATAATAGGGACCCAAAAAGGGACCATAATTTTGACAACCACCCATGTGTGCTTTATCGCAGGTGTAAATGAGGATCACGAGGGTGGTCCGAGATGAGCCACGCGTCAAGCTGAAAGCGAACGGACCTTTGCTTGTCACACCTGGCGCTTGGGCGTCAACTTTACGACCCAGTCAGGGCATGTTCTGTTGTACTTGGCGAACCAGAGTCCCGAATCCAAACATAACCATATCAGCAAGTGTTACTTTTTCAGCGGATCCGTCTTGTCTAGCATAGCCTCAGGGGCGCATTATTGATCAGCTTCTCGGCCGGCTTGGATTCCAACTGGTACATCTAAGTGAAACACAGCCGCTGGATCTTCGGCTTCTCTCAGAATTCCAAGAAGTCTCTTTAGAGTGAAAAGTGCAATCACATAGTGAAGCGACCGTGGTACTAGGACTGCAGGACTCTGCAGTAGCCTGCGGCTTTATGCTGCTTCTGGATCTACTTCCATGGTCTGTCGCACAAGACCCGCAGGCTACAGGCAGCGCAAACCTCAGGCTCAGGAGAGAAAGTTCAGCCCCTGGTCACAGACAGCAGGTGTGGGGCGGTGAGGAATGCCAATTAGAATCACAGTTGGATTCGGTGGTCTCATTTCTCACAGAGTCCAGAGTGGCGGAGATTGGCGTCGACTGTTCGAACCGAGCTTCGTCCGTGTAAAGACATTTACTCTGAAATCAACCACGCGCAAGGAGTCTACGTGCCTTTTTGGAAGAACCTTTCTGCACCGTGGATTTCTTGACCGGCCGATCCTGGAGTCGAAGAAAGCACCGCGAGCACACCTGAACAACGCTAAGGACGAGATCCGGATGATATCTGCAGCTGACAACAGATGATACATGCCACTCCCCTGTTTACAGCTCGGTGGACAGTTTGGTCCTTGTCGAAGTAGTAGGATGAAGTCTTCTTGACTAAGGATTTGGAACCTTAGCGAAACAGAAAAACCGTGTTGCTCTCTCTGCAAGCTGCACTGGTCCAGATTTCCGAAGCAAGCGAAGGGCGCATGTCCTGTGCGGAGTGGACCCGCGCACCCAGAAAGAACCGGGCCCGTGGCCAGCGTCATCCCTGCCATGTTTCGCTAGGGCAATCAACTGATAATAGCTGACAGGTCGTCATCGGTCGGTGCTCCTCTGAAGCCCAAAATCAAGGATAGCGTGCCTGCGGAAAAAGAAGGGTATCACATGTCGGCTGCCACTAACTTCAAACAGGGCTGAAACCTCAAGAAGACAATCTCCCGGCTGCACAAGGGGAAGGGAGGGTTGGCTTGTGCTTTCGCGACCAGAGCTAGTTCTGTGGTCGCCAAAGAGTAATCGCTTTCACCTTGCTATTGGCTTTGCGCACCTCTTCGGCTTTCGCTGAAGGAATGTCTCCACAGGATCCTGACCGATCGCGCCGCTTTCGTCCACGGCCATACATACATCTTCGAAGATTCAGGAAGACTGACTCGGACATGCGATGGCATTCACGGAACTGCGCATTGCGCGACAGAATGCAGACACAAACTAATGCTAGCCCAGGCCTCCGGCAAGACAGGTATATCCTGAGCAGGGCACAAAAACAAAGGCTGAGGCGTTCAGCAATCGTATTAATGCGGCGCGCGTGTGAGCTTGTTCACGAATCAGACTTCCATGTTGCCTTGCGATAGAACCAACTAGCTTGAATTGTGCGTAATTGGGGAGTGTTGCGATGCTATGCAGCGCACTTCTGGCTTGTTGCCTCGATAGTCTGCCAGCTTCGCTTCCCGAACTACCCCTTTTCAATCCGTCTCCCAGGCCCTGCAGCAAGCGGCGCCTTGACAGAAAGATCCTGCAGACAGGCGCACATGCGAACTAGAAATGCCCCCTCTGCTGCCATGGTTTCCGATGGTTTCCTTTTTAAGATCATTTCAGGCTGAAGATCTGCTACAGGCAGTTGGCTGGACATAACGTTTCAAGTCTAGTACGGTACGGTCGGCGGTCCTCGATCAGCTCAGAGAAGCGAGAGCTAAACATGTCGCTGGGCCGAGGGGTCATCGTCGACTGCGTGAAGAGCATCTGACAGAAGGCGGCAAGTATACAACTATATACCAGTAAGACCAGCTGTATTTGCGGAAACATGTGCAAATTGTCAAAAGTCAACGAATTTGTCTGCATCTACTTGCTGTCCTACCGTGGGTGCTCATAGTTTCGGGGTTCTAGTTTCGGATCCGCTGCCGGTGGTTCCGGATCAGAGGGGGATAGTTTCGGCGCCCAGTTTCGGCCAGCGGGAGTCAGTTTGGGAACGCAGGTCTGTCAGTTTCGGGGGGCGATGTGGGCAGTTTCTGTCTGATTCTTGCATGCCTGGGCCTTAAACTGAGCATGACGTGAGACAGAAACTGACCGTACCATGTTCCGAAACTGTGCCCCGAAGCATACCTGGAAAACCCTGAAACTCACAACTTCCCCAATGCGGCTTGCTGCAGGTTGTTCAATCAATCAGTCAATGGGCACTGCCACTCAGCCGTCTAGAGCCTTCTATCTCGCTCAGCTTCTGGTTTGCAACCCAATCCGCCAGACTCCAGATTATGATCTACTCTGAAATGCCGGGACAGCATAGTACACTGCCTACGAAGAGCACCCGCATTTGGAGCAACGCCGAAAGAGTGGAAAGTGTTCATTCAGCCCGTGTTCGTCCATGAGGAATCGAAGGAACAAGGCGGGCCAATTCAGAAGCAACTCCTCGGTGCCTCCTCGACGTTTTCATTTCTTACTTGCTACGTTACCCTAAAGCCTAAACTCTAAATCCTAAACCCTAGGAGGCATGTCTGGGCATGTCATGTTTGGAACTGCCAAGTGCAGGCCGGCCACCTGAAGAAAAGACTTCTCAAGACACCAACGAGACAACAATCGCTTATCGAGAACAACACATATCTATATACATATATATATATATATACATACACAGCTGAGCGCAACGTTTCCAACCGGTCTGGAACCAGTGAAGTCTGCACCTTGGTACAGAAATACATCGCGATCTTCGGAGGATGGACCGACCACCGATGAGAACTGACCGCAGACGGAGAGTACAAAGAACCGCGAGGTGTCGTTGGGGGTGCGGGGGGAAGAAAGCGAAGATTCGCCCAAATGGTGGCACCTTCCGAGAGATACCGAATAGCTTCAGTTGTATCTTCGAACGTATTCTACAGAATCCCGAGGGCTGGAAGAGGAATCATCCAGCCTCCGACTCCGTTTTGTCCTTGTCCCAGGGCACGCCAGCGAGCAGCTCCCGGGCCTTTGAAACAAAAACTTGGACTCCCAGGGCACTCTTGGAAAAAGCAGCTTCCGAGTGGGGCCCTAGAGGCCCTGCCTTGGCTCTTTCCTTCCGACGAAGATAGTCGCCATACAGCCGATCCGTCAACGCCTGGGGAGCGGCGGGCGTGTTGCTCTGCTCGGAATACACTCAAACTCTTCGTGCTGTATCTGGCATCTTGGAGTGTTTTCCCTTGTCTGCCTCTCCAAGAAAGATAAGGACCCAGCTCTCTCGCGAGCCTTGGGCCTCTCTTGAGACGCTGGGCGCGTCCTTGCAAGGCTGCGTCGGCTTCAGCGGAGGATGGCAGGGTCCATTCAACACTTCTTGAAAACCACCGCTGAGTTGTCAAGTCCTGATAGGCGAGCGAGGAGATTTCGGAGAACCTGAACTCTGCAGGCTGGACTCCGTCCAGCTTGAGCGGTCGGGTAACACGAACTTACAGCCACAGCGCTGTGTTGTGTGCATCGCTAGTTCTGGATTCAACCAACCCGAGTCTCGCGGACAAAGGCTGTAGGACGCCGGCAGCTGGGTGGCAATGAGCTCCAAAACCTCGGGCTCCCGGCTCAGCTTTCTACTACTTTGTACTGTTTGGTGCCTCACTTCACCCTGAAGCCAGGCATGAGCCAGATTGCTAGTCATCCGTGCTGCGCAACTGCTTCTGCAAACAAACGTTTGTTGCAGAGACGCCAAACGCGGCTTGTCCTCCAATTTCGCAAACGATGTTATATCATGGTTCTCTCTCTCCCTCTCTTTCCTTCGCAAGGGTAGGGGATTGGGGAGCTACGCCCCACTCCCGGGCTTCAGCGCCCCCCATGTTCTATAGGCAGGTTTGTAAAATAAGTCTCACAAGGCAAACGACATGAAGTCAGGGAAGCCAGTGCTCCAAGGGTCACGAAAAACCATCGGCCCGAGGGCTTACCCCCACTCTTCTGAAAGGCCACTGACGTGTTCCCGCAGAATCGGCTAGCGGCTAGCCAGCCCCCCAAACCAAGTGCCAAGACAATGACCACTCTGAAACCGCTGTGTTGGTCACTCGGGTCTTCCAGACTACTCCGGTGGACTCATTACAGCACTGCAATCTCCCAAACTCACACTACACTATGCCCTACACTAACAGCGCTCTCAAGAAACACCGACATGGATTGGTGCTGGTGCCCCCGTTTGTGTAGCCGTTGGGAGCTCCATCCCCCGACTTTGTAACTGCAGTCTGTACTGCAACCCATACAAAAACCAACCTCGCCCTCTCACACGCACACCCACCTAGTGCTTCCAAAATGCAGCTTAGCGGCACGGAGCGCATTTGAGAGACACTTCGTGGACGAGTCTGGTCCTGTCTCCGCTTTGGGTCAGACGACTGGCATAGAGCCAACTCACAGACAATTTCTTGCAAGCCTGCAAAGACAAGGGGCCTGAATGTAAAGACCTGAAGTGACGATACACCGCTTACTTCAAAAGCTCCGGAGGGCAGGATTAAGGGAGTGAGATTGTCCCGAATAGAGTGCTGCGATCGGATGATCGGCCAGTGCTCGTGCCCAGCCCCACATCTCGGGACTCAAGCAGACTTCCTGCCAAAGGACTTAGTCCCTTTCGGAAGCTTGACCTCGCGCACAGGAACTAATGACAGCACCGAAACTGACTTCGTCAGGCAGTGGCTTCGCAAGGGGCATGTTATAGAGTAGTCGCAGTGAGGACTGCCAGTGGAAGCCCTTCTCGCAAGCACTCAAAGTAGCATTGAAAGTGATTTGGCTTGCCTCCGTCCGCATGACGGGTATGTCGGCGAACAGCTGGACTGCTCTATGCCACCGGCACCCTTTTTCGCAAGCACTGATGCCGGCTCCATAGCTAATCGTATCGCTCGCGTTAACTCGCACAGTTGGCAAAAGCAATAGCAGTTTGAGGGCCTGCTCCCATCGTGCGGCTTTCTCACAGGCGGTTACTGCGGCACTGAAACTGACCGTGTCTGGGTGAAGCCACATAGTCAGAACCTGGGACAACAAATGCAGGGCCATCTGCCACTGCATTCCCTTACCACATGAACTGATGGCTGCATTTAAGATTATGATGTCGGGCAGAACCTTGACATGCAACATGTCTGAAAGCAAAAGCAATGCCGTCTGCCAGCATCCGCCCTTCTCACAGGAGCTGATACTGGTGCTGAAGGCGATCAAGTCCGGCGTCAAACTGCTGGAATAAATCATGGAAAAAAGATGAAGAGCGATTTGCCACGGGCCTCCGGCATCGCATGCGGTCATGGTGGCACTGATGGTCACGAGATCCGGTACAAGGGCCATTAGCGGCATTTTGGACAGCGAAGCTAGAGCAAGCTGCCACAGTGCACCACTCCTGCAAGCTGTGATGGCGGAGTTCATGGTAATTCTGTTGGGTGCAGCGGTGACTTGGGACATATCCACCAAGATCTGGAGAGCAGGCTGCCAGTGCCCGACCCTGGCACATGCACTGATAGAGGCACTAAAGCTGAGGACACTGGGCTGGCTTGCAGCGCAAGGCATAGCCGAAAGGATATGCCGGGCTGTCTGCCATCGGAAGCCTTTTTCGCAGGAGCTGATCGCACAAGTGAAGGTAATTCGGTCGGGCACCACGCTGGTCTGTAACATGCTTGAAATCAGCTGCAGTGGCACCCACCACTGCGCTCCTGCCTGCGAAGCCCCCGCGGCAGCACTGTAGGTAATTAAATCAGGTGCAGACCGGATGAAAGACAAGTCAACCAAGGCCAAGAAAGCCCTTTGCCACTGTGCAGCCTCTCCAAAACAGCTGATGGCAGAGCTAAATTGCCATTGGTGGCTCACAAAACTCCTTGAAGGCATGAGCGCCAACAGGTGCTGCGCCTTCTTCCACTGTCCGTTTCTTCTAAATTCGCGCATCGCATGCCAACATGAAGCTTGACTAGCAGCTTGGCCCGAACCGAGGTCTTGCAAGTCTGCCCTCGCCGTCTTTCCAAACATGAAGCAACCGGCCATCTTTGCAACGCGGCCGGGGCTTTTATGTTGAGCCGCGATGGTGTCAGCGCCGCTAGAAGGGAGGCGCCAAGATTCAACAACTTGAGGTCCAGCTGTTTGGGCGTTGACTGCTGCTGTTGTTGGGTGGGGGCCGCGGGTCTTCATGAACGAGCTCCCTGGCACATGCGGATCCGTTGTTGCATACGCAATGCAAGTCCGGTCCTGCCGAAGGCAGGAGTCAAAGAGCTCGTTGTGACTGCTGTGCTTCTGTCTGGCCTGCTGGAACAACGGCATTTGACTGTGCAAGCCATCCCGACATAGTATCCTTCGGCTCAATCTTGGGCTGATCGCTACAAGCTTGCTACAGGGCTTCTGCACACTGCCTTGCTCCGGGGAGAGCTATCCGTCGAGTCCGCCGCCTTGCAGCGTGGATGAGGGCCACGATGCATGCGGGATACATGGGTCTGCGTGCAGAGTCGCGGTTATGCGTTGTAGGCACGGTCCCATGTCTAAGGCTAACTGTGTAGTTGCACGCTGCGCATCTTCAGGAATGAGAAACATGAGAAACAAAGGCACATTATTGCACAAATGAATGGACAACTACTGCACATACGCAGTATGTGTCTTTCAAGATTCTTCCATTGTATTGTCGAAGCCGGTTTCCACTCCCTTGTTCGCTACGGTCGTACATAAATTAGGTCGTGTCGGGGAATGCTACGCACGATCCGTCTGACACTTCGATCAATCTCACGGCTGCTTCGTTTGCCCTGACAACAAATGGCCTTGGGCGATGCTAACTCGGCGGATGCTGCAAGTTTGGCCATGTTGGGATCTCGACCTCAGGTTCAAGATCAAGATGCCTTTAGAGATTGCTGCAAACCCTCCGCTTGCAATAGGGCTCGGGCTGCGCTGTGCAAGGTAGCTGTAAAGTTCAGCGTCTGTCCTGGCACGACGATACCGTTTCAGCTGCCGCAGCTAGAAATGCATTGCACGTGACGCGTCACTCCAAGATGTTTTACATGCGCAAACTTCAAAACGGGACTCCCCAATGTTTAGACATCGGGGCCAAGTCCTGCTGTAATTACATATAACTTTGTTTCACACTCACTCGGGCTCGGCTCTTTTGCGCGCGAAGTGCAAAGTCCTTATCTTCGCACACTTGTGCAGGGGGTGGGTGGGCCGGTCACCCCTGAGCCAAGAGCCTACGGAGGTGAAACACTATGCACGCAAAGCTAGGCTACCACGTTTCACACGCACTCGGGCTCGGCTCTCTTTGCGCGCAAAGCACAAAGCCCTTGTCTTTTGCACACTTGTGCATCCTTCCCCCCCTTTATTCCCTGCCGCTACACACAGGGGGGTGTCGGTCGCGAAACGCGACAGGACAAGGGCAGGAAGCCAGGCAGAGTGACAAGGTCACAGGGCACTCGGAAAACCTTTGACAGGCGTCATGTCAGCCGAGGCCATGCGCGCCGCCGTGGAAGAAGAAGCCTTCCTGGAAGTCCGCAGGTAGGCCAAAATGCATCTGAATTCCACCTTCCCCAAGAGCGCAGGACGTAGGAGTCGAAGCCTCCTGCCCACATGGCGGAAGCTCCGCCAAACCTCATGGAGTGCGGGGTGTAGGACTGGGCGTCCTCCCCCAGAGACGCGGCGATTGTCTGAAGCGCGTTCTGGATAAGGGACCTCTTGGACAGCGTCAAGATAGGCCTATTCGCGCCTGTCTCGACCTCTGGCGTTTCCAGTAAACCCTGGGCTGGCACCGAAAAGAGGCCCGCAGCATGCCAGGCCGCGCCCGACAACTGGACCCCCGTGGCCTTATCACGTGGCCTTATCACTTATCGGTCCAATTTCGCCTTCCGGTAGAGAGGCGCCTCCAGGACGCACCGCCCTCCGGCCTGTAGCTGGGCGGCCGCGAGACGCAAAGCTGGGCTGTGCAGAAGAGAGTCCGGGAGCAACGGCCCCCTCACCGACGTAGGCCTGGGCGGCCTCGAAGTCAGCCTGCGTAGCAACGTCGCGCCAAACTCCCAGCTAGCGGCACGGCCTCACCGGCGGGAGGCAGAGCGGCCCTGCAGCGGCCAACGCGCTGTTCCCGGAATCGTGGGCAGCTCCGGGCCCGGAACGGGCCTCGGAGACAGTCGCATTCTCCGCGTGCAGATCCCTCACGGCAAGCGCCCTTGGCCTCGTCAGTGTCGACCTGGCGCATGCTAGCAGTCCGCGAGGCGGAGGGGCTGCTACTGCGCTGAAGGATAGCAATCCCCCGTGTCAACATCTTGCCAAACTGGCGCCATGGTTGCCCAGCAGCGTCTCCTGGTCAGTGGGATTGATGCCTTCCAGAACCTTGACGACATGACTGGTAGGGCCGGTCGGACAGTCAGCCATCATCTGGTTCCGCGGCAGGTCGCTGGCCAGCTCGGGATGTTTCTCCAGCCTCGCCGGTAGCGTCACCCCCAGCCAGCGCCTTGGCAGAGGCTTTGGCTTTGGCAGCCTGAGCGATCCCCGGCCTTTGCGAAGAGGCCGGATGCGAGTGAACTCTCGTTCCACCTGGTGCACAGGAGGCACAGGCACAAATACTGACCGCCGATGGTCCAAAGAACGAGCGGCCTCCCCCAGGAGTTTCTGAGGAGGCTGGCCTCCCGCATCCCTGGTCTGGCTGCCAGCCTTGGGGCGGTGGGGTCTCAACAGCGGGGCGGGGTCGGGCCACGGAACACTGTCCCCGACAACTCGGCTCGCCCCCCGACACAGGCCCAAGCCCACCTCGCTTCTGCGCCCCGGTCCGCAGGCACGCGACAACTGCCTCTGCATGCGCGGCAGCATGTCCGTACAGAAGAGTATTAAGATTCGTCTTCCAAGCGGAACGTGCCAGGCAGCTGGAGCCAAGCGGTGGGAGTCCACGCGCAGCTGTGTGTTGCTCCCCTAGGCGTAGTAAGCCGCCTCCTCGAGAGGGGCGCAATATTCCTCGCCAAATATGCATGAAAAGGCCCAAGCTTCGCGTAATGCGGCTCGGAACCCGGCCGTGAGGGAATTCGGATAGCGGCCCTTCTTTTCCAATTTCAAATCTGAGGCTATCCTCCTCCGACGTTAAAGGGAAGTCCCCGGCTGATAGGCAGTACTCGGCCTCGGGCTGGACCGCCGCAAACCCGTTTGGCGAAGCTGCGGTCGAGCCTGCGTCCCTGCAATCCTGACCGCGTGGTACAGTTCCTTTCCCACGACCCCAGGGCAAAGGGTCACATTCAGGGTGTCGCACGTTTTTAGGAGAAAAACCAGCCGTTCCTCCAGCCTGCCAATGGAGGCCAGCTTCCCACGGTCCTGGGCTCTGGAGTCCTCCTTGGCAGTCAGACTCTTGGCTATAGCACGCTGTTTCGTCCGTCGCAGGTGCCTCCCCATCCGTGTACGCACCGGCCCGGAAAGCCCGAGCGGCCTGAGACCCATCATCTTCACCTCTGGCTCCCCAAAGCGACTGCAGCGCCGCTTGTGGCGGCCTTCCCGGCCCTGAACCTATCTCCCACACAAGCCGCCGAGGCTCGGCAGGTAACTCTGCACAATGCAGCTTCCTTCAGCCTTTTCGTGCTCTCTCCCAGAAAAACCACCTACCAGCGGCGGCGGCATTAGCCGCCTGGGTATGTGTCCCACCCTGCAGGCGGGAATCCAGGTACTCGAGCAAGGCCTGCCCCTGGTCTGGGTCCCTCCTTTCGAGGGAACCTGACCGGTGAGGTTGGGGAGGAGGAGGGGCGTCCTTTTTGTGCATGCTCGGCCTTTTCCTCATCTCTTCGTCTGGTATGCCAACAATCTCCTCCCACGGGCCTCGCAGCACCTGATCCTCTACCGAGCTGCTTACGGGTAGACCCGCCCCTTCCGAGTCTCCCTGGTGGTCGAAGCGAGGTATCTCGGAAGACACAAGGCGACACAAGGTGTCAGTGTTCCTCTTTGAGGTAACATCTTGTGAGTGGGGCCAGGCGCGGTCCGCTCCACGGCTGAGCGTTCTCTTACGACCAGACTCGTGGGGTGCTCGAGACCTGGAGAGGGTAGGCACTGACCTAGAAGAAGGGGCTTCTCCTTTTTACTAGAGTGGAGTTTGCATAGCTTGACGCCCCCGCGCACCGTTTGCGCGGTTTTCTCACATCCCTCTACGGAGCACGACCGCCGGGCTTTTGAAAGGTCGTAGCTCTCCCGATGCCGAGCGCAAAGCTGACAGCTGGCTTGGAGCCCATCCCAGTGGAGCTCGCCGCTGCTGCTCTGAATCCCATCATCACTAAGCAGCTTAACCCACACACTGGCGGCGTCCTTGCAGCGTTCTCGGCTTAACCGCTTCACCTGGGTGCCTTCCTTTCACGCGATGGCATCGGCCTGACAGGGATTGTCCTCTTCTTCAGACTCGGTTGCAGACAGGTCGTGCCTGGGGGTTCGCTACTCCTCTCCCCCCGGGCGCGGAGCACGCCTCGGGTGTCGGGTGTTCTTGCAGCAGCACCAAGAGGTGCACCATCGGCAACATGCTCGGCAGGAGGCCCACACTCCGGTCACCCCCTGCATGGCCATAAACTTGGAGGCGTTAAAGGCTCTGCACACCGGCCCCGTCCGGCCAGCTCGTTCAGGTCGACGTCCACACTCTGGGGAGCGACGCTGCCGGCAAAAACGTGTAACTCCGCCGCTGAGGCGCACGGATCGGTGGAGCAAAGATGCACTAAGCAGCTGGCTCTTTAGCGATGCGAGGACCCATGGACGCTATCGCAGCAGCAGAGGAATCCGTGCCTATTGGTCCATTGCTCCATGCCTCAGCCGTGCAACTGGTCTTGCACGTAGTTGACCGACCATCGCTGTTGCCCTTGCGGCCCTACCCAACGTACTTCGTAGGGAGTCTCCCCGTGTCCTCGGAGCACGGCGCTCCAAGTCCCATGTCCGGCTATGTACCGGATGAGGGCGAAAGCGATCACGACGAGCGGCCGGACCACCCACACGTAGGTCCAGTAAGTCATCTGGGCGGTAACACCGCGAGCGTGGCCAGCCAATATGTCCATCTGGCCGCCAGACTGATCGATGGGCAGAGCGTGCCGCACCAGGTATCTCCCAAAGCACGCCCAGGCGAAAATCCCATCTATTGGGCTTGTCCTCGGTTCGGGTGGCAGTGGCCTTGACGTCTGGTGCTCCTTCCCAGGTCCAATCGAACCACCAATAGGTGGCTCCCGGGCTCGGAATCGAGCCACGGGCATAGGAGTTTTCAGACTCCTCGTTTGGGCATACACGTAGTTTTCTCCTCGTCCTGCAAGAAAGGCCATAGCCCTCCCAGCGGACGGACGAAAGCCCCTAGCAAAACCAGAGCGACCCTCATGGTCACCCCTGAGCCAAGAGCCCACGGAGGTGAAACACTGCGCACGCAAAGCTAAGGCTACCACGCTATTGGTCATCACTCAACCCGGGGGGTAGACCAGAAAAGCACACTGTGACATCTGCCTTGATTGTTTACCAAATCTGCGGATGTAACGGGGCATCTGGAGCACGCCGGACCAGATCTCATCATCTCATATCATGCTTCCTTGCCTTGTCACTGTCGCAACTCCCCTCGTTCTTAGCGCTACTGTTGGCTTTGCAGAGGGGTCTAATGCCAAAGTCCCAAAGTTCGCAAACTGCAATCCAGAATCTAAATGAAATACACAAATAGCTTGTGAGTCATGAGATTGGTGAGTTATGCCGGAGCTGTGCACGCTACTCGGGCTGACACAGAACTTTCCCTGGAATCTTTGATGAGAGAGAACCATGCAAAATAATTTTGCAAGTACATAAGATTCCTTCTAACTTGTCATGACTCAGGTCTGATCATCACTGCTGCCGATGCCGGGAAATTAAAATTGCACAGGTGCATCTGGCGGGGTTCCTGCCATGTTGAGGAGAAGGGAAACGTTGCAGTAGTTAGTTCGTGCATACACACCAAGAAGACTGTGCACATCATGCACAAAGGGGTTATTCATAAACACATTCCTGTTCATGGATATGTTCATCTATGTAGTTGTGTACATGTGAAAAACAGAAATGTCTCTCTTCTTCCCGTCTGCAGGTCTCAGCGGGAAGAACTCGTGACGCCAATGCGCATCTCCTCTTCTTCTATCGCTCTCGCTCTCCCTCTGTGCCAGTGTGCTCTGTCGCTGGTCAGCTTTAGCTTATTAGGACCTCTTCGCCACCCACGGCGTGTGTCGACCGGCGCAAAGTCGATTGACGGCCTGGCCAGCTGTCACACCGGGACGATAAGTTCTTGAAGACGAGAATTATGTCTCTCATTCCCGTGGGGCAGCCAACTCACCAAACACTGAAGACCGCTTTTTCTTGCGATGGGCTGCTGCAGTCCGGCTGCATTGTGCCTTTAAGCTTGCTGGCAGTGGTGTCGTCTTATTGACTGCTGTAATCATGTTCAGTTGGTTGGACTCTTTTTGCAGCTGTCGGAAGCCGGAAGCCGGAGCCAACCGCCAGCCACCAGGCTCAAGGCCATGCCCTCTCATTTTCACAAGCAGGCACTTTGGACCACATCAGGACTTCACATGCACGACTGGCCACAAACTAAAATGATGCTTGGGCGATGCACCCTTGCTCCAGTCGAGGATGGCAATGGAAAGACTTGCCCGCAATAGACTTTGGTGATGCTGCTCGCACCCACGGTACGGTGCAGCCCTCACAGCTCTGTTCCGACCGGAACGTAGCGATGCCTGGGCGTCTAAACAAAGACAGCCAGAAGATAAAGTGCTTCTCAGCCAGGGTTAGAAGGATCACTGCGTTACGCTCTTTCCATGCTCAGTTCGTAGGCAGGAGGCACAACTCCAACAGTTGCCTGCTCCTGTGCACAGCGGTCAGACAACTACTCAAACTTGTACCCAGGACCTAAGCCCTGCAGGAACCCCCAGCGTCCTCCAAGCAGCCAGCAGATCCGTGATCGCTAGAAGCTTCCTCGCTATCCTCCTGGCAGTGAACTCAGGATACCAACTTCTCAAAATCGAGCTACTCGGTAGTGGGTCTTCGAGGATACATCCTGGTCCTCGTCGTCATCTCCCTGCTCTTCTCCCGCTTTCTCCCTGGCTTCCTGGCTTAGGCCATAATTTCACCCATCTAATGCGATCTGCCGCGAAAAACAGTGAGAGGCTGAACCAACAGCATCTCCTGCCACAGGTGAGCCAACACGACTGAAGGGGCCTCTTCTGCTTGGATTCGCCGCGCGATGCCTGAGTAGAGATCAGAAGTGACAAATGGGATGATAGGAAAGGCATAATTAACAAGTCGATATCAGTATGTATCAGTCACAATGCTTCCAGTAGCAGTGACAACGGCAGCAACATCCATCACGGTGGTGGTGGTGGTGATGGTGGTGGTGGTGGTCGCAGCAGCAGCAGAAGCAGGAGGAGGACGAGGAGGAGCAGCAGTAGCAGTGTCGGTAGCAGCAGGAGCAGCAACAGCAGCAGCTCAGTACGGATTGAGAGTCCTGTCCAATGTGGCCCTGATGGACCAGTTCTCTCAGCAAACTTTAGACAGCTGTTGTGGCTGCAGTTGTCGTCGTGGCAGCAGAAGCAGTGGCAAAGTCAAAGGCAACAACGGATGCTTCATGACCGTAGGCCGGCTTGCAGCACCGCGACATATTACACCTTGCATATAAGCAACTGCTGAGCCTCCGGCGAATGAGCTTGGCCATGAACAGGCCACTGCCCGAGGCTGCCACGCCCCCCTCGATCCCGAACGCCTTGGCAGGGTTTTGGGAGCAAGTTTACCATGAGTTTGAGAATAATCAGCTGTTTCTCAAAGCCCAGTCCAGCATGCCGTCTCCAAGGTACGACACGCAGCTGCGCGCGGCGCTGGAGGAGTTGCTCCGCATTCCATTGAGCTAGGAAGGCCTCGGACAGAGCTTTACAAACCCTCTGAAGTCGGCACCGCGCATAGCATTTAATGGAGTCAAAGCGCTGTCTGGTGATGCGGCCCTTCCAAGAAGGACGTCAAGCTTCCTCTGCGAGCCTGCAGCAGAATAGAATCTCCAGAAAGTGCTCCGTGCGGCCGCTTCCGGGATGACTCCCAAGCCCAGCAGAGCATGACCTAGAGCGAAACTGCCTCTGCCGCAGTATGACGCAAGCCCATGCCCAGTGGCAGTGAGAAGAGCTCCTGGCAAAGGCCCAGGCGGCCAAGGCCGAGCTAATCAAAACAATTCACTGAGTGCTCCTCTGAGGCGAGCGGCTCTTCTCCGCTGTGGAACCAGCCTTATCAGGTACGGGATAGGTTCAGTGATCTGCATCTGCAGGGTGTGCAGATCGGCGATGCGAAGGCCTGCTTTTGAATTCCTTCTCTGCTGTAGGCTGCCTGCTGACATAGCTTAGTCTGGCCTCGACGAGACATTCATTTCGTATACACTAATTAAATGGCACACAGAACACGTCTTTCCGTTGCCAGGTTCAGTGGCCATAGTTGTTCCTGAGCATTGGATCTCATGAGTGATGACGGCTTCCTCCAACAGTTGCCGTCACACCAGGTGTGACTGTGTCGCCGTGTTGCTACAAGATGCTACAAGATTTTGTCCAGACTCCTAAATGACGTCCGACCTCTACCCAGCCTCTGTTCTCTACAAACATCTCAACCCATGAGAGACAAGGGAGTAGGATAAGGGCGACTCGTGCCCTTTCCTATATGGCCATCTGCTGCTCAGTTGCTCTCCACTGCATGTGCGACCGCACCCAGGTCCAAGGGCATGGCAACAGACTTGACTTCGGGGATGGCACTGGGGCAGGGTGTGCATTCTGGGTTGTGCTAGCCTGGGGCTTAAGAAGCATGTGTCCCAGGCATTCCTAGAATGGCTCAGAATCAAGACGACTCACGTCTCGGAAGCCAAAATGCAACAACGAATAGGGTCTGGGACCCAGGGACGGAAGCAGCGGCTCAGATGGAGGGCTGCCTTGTGACATTGCATCTTCCCACCTCGGAGGCAGCCGCGGCATCGCGCTCTGCCGCTCCCCTAGCACAAAGGCAATTTCACATTGCTTGATCGAGTCTTGCAAGTAGGAACACCTCAAGGAGTAGCGGCTTCTTGTTTCGCAGGTCAACATCACCGACGACAGACTTCTCAGTTCAAGCATCATGCTGAAGGTTGCGTTGCGAGTGGTGACATCAGCTGCAGGCAGTGCAGCCAAGTGCAAGATTGTTATTGAAGGCAGATCCTCCCGATCGACGCGGGAGTGCTTCAGAGCCATGCCACAAAGCGGCTGGAGGAGTCCGAACCCCGAAGATTAAGCAGCAGACTGGTCCTATTGGATCCCCTTCAAGCGAGGAAAGGGGCAAAAAGAGCGTCAGGACCATAATCGGAGGAGGCCAAACTGCCGCAAGCCCTTCCCCTTATTGTTTTTGTTCTTCTTAATATAAACCATATTGCGATTGTTATTGCTGCTATTATCATCATAATTGTGATCAGAACTCCACCTGGCTCCTCCTCTCCGGGGCCGCGGAGGAGAATCCTGGCACGTCCCTAAGACAAATTCTGAGTCGTTGTAGCTGCGTTGTTATGGGTCCCACAGCCTGGATCCAAAATGTCTCTTTGAGTTTTTACGAGCGAGGCTTCGGAGTTTTGGACGGAAGGGCGGTTTGATGAAAAAAGGCTCGTTCCTCTGAAAACGGCGCTGGACGCAAAGTCTCCCGTCAAAGAGTTCTAAATCGATACTGAAGTTCTTCTTCAGATGCAGTGTTCTGACCGCCCCACAGGCCTCATTGGCCTCTTTCTCCTTCGATCCTGGAGCGATACCACAAGTCTAGAAAATCTTAGCAAGATCGACCACTGTTGACAGCTTAGCTGTTCAGCTCGCGATAGTCGTCGATGGCCGCTGACCCTGACGATGCCTTGTTCGACACGCCCCGCACTCTTCACCTTAGCTTCGCTGGCCAAGGCACATGCAAAACGGCGCGAGGTACGAGCGCACGGTCGTTGGGTTGCAACCGTGGATCTCCGAATAGCCATTCCGCAAGCGTCTCCTCTCCCATTCTAGCGAATTCATACTCTGAATCGAGGCTGGAGTTTCTGCCGACCCTGCAACCCTGCACATATTTGCAGATGCTGTCTGTCGTTGCCTGTGGCGGTTAAGCTTCTGGCGAACTCGTCCGTTCTTTCCTCAGGTGGACGGCGGCCCCCAAGCGTTGCTGTCTATTCCTCTGACCCATTGCCAGCTTGGGCAATCAAAACTCATCAAGAATCCTTGCAACGTGTGCCGTCAGCAAAACCTAGCAATCGCTCACGACAATGGGCAGTCTGTGCCAAGGGCCCGGCTTTCTCCTGCCTCATTGCACCACGCAAACACAAACTGCCCAACAACTCGGCACAGCTCCGAGGCTTCGACTGTTCATTGTCTTCTGCTAGCTGGAAGCCCTAGCACATGAGGTGCCATGATCAGCCGAAGCAAACCTCTGCTGTTGCTCTGCAAGCAATGATGCCGACAAAGCCTTCAGCAAGGGCTCGATGTCAGCCAGCGCAGGGATAACAGTCATAACTGGCAGGCAGCAATTTCTAAAACCACCCCTGCCCAAATGCTTACAGTCTGCAAGGCGCATGGTCCTATAAAACCCAACAATGTCTGCGGCAGACAAAGAGCTGACAAAAGCGCTCTCTCAGTTCCTGCCCAAAACTTCTCGGCACCTGGTGCCGGGCCCCCGGAAGGGCGAATGCGTCCGTTTCGCTCTGCGGCACCTTAACAAGCGGATCTTCAGCGACAGCTAATGCTGTACTTGATGTTGACGTTATCAGGTGTATACATGTACATGTACACGCATTGATTTACATGTGGGTACGTATTCACATACGATTCTGTGTAGGGAGAACCCATCTGTCCGTCCGTCCATCCTAATTAATTACTCACCTACTCATGTGTCTATCTGTTTTTCCTGCTTTGCCCGCCCTCCCTGTGTCTTCGCGTATGCATGCTTGCATGCATGCATGGGCTTATGCATGTATTATGTATGTAATTAAGTAATTATGTGGGCATGTATAAGTGTATGCATTCATGCATGCATCCACGTGTCTAAGCGTGCGTGTCTGTCTCCCTCTCTCTCCCTCTCTGTATATTTCTGTATGTATGTATGTATGTATATCATCTACAATCTGCAGAAAATCTACTCAAGCGCACTTACATGCGCAGCTATAAAGGTGCTGAACATGCCTTTGCGGCAGGTAAGCCACAGGGCAAGGACGCATCTATGTCTAGTCTACGTCTACCTGCGTGTTTGTGCACAGGCTAAGGATTCCCGACCCAAACCCTTTGCATGCTCTACCATCCCTGGCAAAAAGTCTTTCCCCCGGAGTAAGAGTCACACTGGACGAGCTGGGAACATGCCTGGGACAGCCATCTGGCCTGCGGAACGGTGGTGCAGCCTCTCCCGAGCTCGAGTGGTGAGGGGACATGCTGGGACATCCGCCCGAGAGCTGAGCTCACGCTGACCAGGGTGTACCTAGCGGCAGAAGGCTGGAAGACGAATATCTAGGACAAGAGCACGCGCATCTGCGAGGGCGCTTAGGGGGCTGAAAGTGGGTCTGCTCCGCGAGGAAAGTTCCCGCCTGGCCGAAGGTGTGAGCACCAGAAACACATCTATGCAGCTCATCTGAGGCGTGCCAGCTGGGTGCGGGTGCCACCGCTGACCCCACCACCCATTTCCTTTGAAGGCATCCGTGCGACGATGCAAAGAATGCACATGCCTAGTCGCGAATAATGCTGATGGCACATCAAGTATTCCTGCATCCCAAGCGCTCCTCTGGAGATAGGCTGGGTTCACGCGCAGCTGCAGCATTAGCGATGTACTTCTAAAGCCTCTGTTTGCTGTGACGCTTGCAGGGTATCGCAGGGTCAATGGCCCGTGAGAGCTGAATCTCCCAAGACTGGCATGTTTAAGCATGTTTATGCAGGGTAGGCCAAAGCTTATCTTAACCGAGGACAAGATCCTTAATCCTGACCGTATCGACATGTGCTCGGCTACAATTTGTCCTACTGAGCCAGAAAAGGCATATTCCCAACGCTCGGCTGCTAGCGGCCACGTGCAATTTCACAGCGTTCTGTCCCCAGGCACATGAAAGGTGCGCATGCTGCACCGCAGCACCTCTGAATTCGGGGGCCAGCCGAAGTTGGCCGTGTAGTCTGGCGGGGCGGGCGCGGGCAGTAGGGATACATCACAAACGCATACCAGTTTCGCACAAAATTCCTCTCAGCGGCATGCGGCCGGAAAGTTGTGCAAGTTCTCGCAAAGGGGGTGTCTTTGCGTGCCTACTACTGGACCCTGTAAACCTTGTCACATGGCCGGTTTGTGTAAACCGAAGACGCGCACCCTTGCAACAACCCTCACATCAGACACTTCAGACCGTTTTTTCGGTCCCTTTTCCAGTATACAGAACAATCTGAAGATGCGAAGAGCACGAGAACAAGGCCCTGCCGTCCACCGTCCCTGCCTAAGCCACAAGGATCGCCCCGAGCGGCGGCCACCTGGACACCACACCACACCAGAACGGAGCAAACACAACGGAAGGTGAAGACTAGCCCCGCAGGAAGAACCACACACCCGTTTGAAGGACCTGACATGACCTGGTGTTGGACGTGGGATGCTCATCCAGGCGGACGAACTGCATCGGACTGACTGCGTTCATGCAATTCTGGTCGCCTTCAGGCGCTTCTGGCCACAGTGCTTGCAGTGGAGAACGTCAACGGGGCATGGTCGGCTGCAGGTCGTGCATGCAACCTTAGCGGCCGCACCAGCACACCAGCACAACCCATAGTTCGTCGTGCAGATGGCCAATGTGCGGATGACACTTTTGTCATCTCGAGTTCTTGCCTTCAACAACCTACCAGATTGCATTCTACGATGCTAGATGTGACGTGACACGGCACCTCAGCAGGCAAAAAATTGCTTAGCTTCATACATAAGCCCTGAAAGGTAGTGCTTCTCAGGCCATATCCAACCGCATGTTGTCTGCTGCCAGAAAGGGAAAACAAGCCGGTGCGTCTAGTTTGGACATTCCTCGCTCCAGTTCCGAGTCCTTATCATACTGACCTCCTGATAAAGCCGAAAAGGGCAAGCCAATTCAAGACAAATCGTTTTTCCTTGGACTTCGATAGGTTCTTTGCGGGTAGGGCCGCCGCCATGCCAGACCTCGCAGGAATCTTCCCTACACTTGTAATCTTCCAGACTTGCGACTTGAGGGACGTTTACGGGCGAGCAGTCGCTGGAGGTCCGTGTTGCAAAAAGCTGTTATTGACTGTAGGGGCCCTGCATGTTACGAGCGCAGTTTGACAGCATGTCCCCTTGTAACCAAAGCAATCCTGGAGTATTATATCCCTGGCCTGCTGCGAATCTCATCTTAATTAAATCAAGGTCCAGCATGATTCAATGCCCCCGAGTCATAATAACAATACACAGGCAAGGCCAACACTGAAACCAAATTCTGCCTCCGGCGTGGTGGACGGCTCCAGAGCCTCCAAGCATTGAAATGGCTTCCATCGTCATTTGCAGCTTCGACTTCTTGCCAGTGCACGGCTGACATAGCGCAGAGTCAGGAATCAGGAATGCTTCCGATCTTCTCTGCTGTGTGGCCGTTGTCATTCGTGGGCTCCCGAACATCCCGGGGCTCCGGCCCGCGCGGCTCCGTGTGCCGTCGTGGCGCTGGAGGCTCATCATCAAGATACCTCTAGATTTCCGCCCTCCGCACATCTCCGCACTGCGCGAAGGCCTTCACTTGAGGGCCTGGCCTGGCGGCCTTGAGCTTCGCCAGGAGAGCTGCGCCCGCGCCACTGGCAGTCGGAGCCTTCACGACGGAAACCGGCAACCCGTGACACAGTGACCCACTGATGGCCTCCAGCTTACGCTGTGGCGTGACCGGCGCCGACATGGGCCGCCTCCTCGTGCCGAAGCAGAAGGACAACAGCCCTGCATGGCCCGGCAAACCCCCCAACTTTGGAATCCAAAACATCCCTTTGCCGACCTCGGCGTGTCATTGCCCGAGCCGAAAGAGTCTCGGCTAGTTACCGCCTTGCACGCTGCAGCTTCGTCGCGGCAGGGCCCACGGAAAATCGCTCTACGCATGGAAACATTTGCTCAGCTCGGGCATGCTCGGGCCTCGAACTGCGACCTGCGCTGCTCAAGGAGCTCGGCATCGCGTTGCCGTAGCCAGGCAATCTGAGCATGTGCGCTCGGAGCCGAGGCTTGAGCTCTAGGCCCTCTAGGCTCTAGAGCTCCCCGGACCGGAGTCCCACTCCTTGAGAGTTGCTGAGAGGCTGAGAGTTGCTGAGTCTCTCACCTGGCGGTCGTAGACAGTCCTCGACAAAACGCCACCAACCTGTCCCAGACTTTTTCGAGAGTTCTACTGACCTAGGTCAGAGAGCCGAGGTGTGTGTTCGTCTCTTTTTGTGTGTGGTCCTGATGTTGAGAACCACAGTATCCTCTGAGGTGCTCCTGTCCACTGCTTGTCTCGCACTTGCAAGATAAGACGTCCAATGAGGATGCGTAAGAGCCAAAGGTGCGAACTTCCTCCAAGACAGCTACAAGCCTCCATCGGCAGCCTTGCCTTGAGAGAGCCTGTCTCGCCTCTCGGGGGACGTTCGCTCTTCCGGGCCTGGCAAGACTGGGAGAGAAATGCAGGTGGCAGGGTAGATATTCCAAGCGTTTGAGGAGTGTTTGAAGGCGAGTACTACCGGTCAGGTCTCTGCAAGGTCTCAACCATGCTGAGTTTACGTGCTCTGCGAGAACCGGTTGCGGTGAGTGCACCCTGGGAATCAAAGGTCTGCTCTCATCCAAAGCTCTGCTCGAAGATTAGGCTCTGCGTCAGATTCGGTGAAGCTTTCTGTGGATTTCCTGGAAAAGCCGCCCAGAACGTGTGAACAAGTCGTTTGCATGGCTTCAACGCTCAAACATGCAAGCGCGACTTCTGCCTCTTCCTGCAAGGTGCGGAAGACGTGCTCCTGAAAGGGCCAAACTTTGGCGTGAACTTGTATAGACATGCAACGGCCTTTCGAAGCTCGTCTTGCTCCTCTTGCTTCGCCTGAGCAGCACAGGAGATTCAACCAGTGTCCCCCAAGATGGAATGCAACTTCAAAAACACCATCAATCGCAACTCGTTTTATCTTTCGCGGTCTTTTTGCATGGGCTTCAAGGTGGAACCCCAATCTGGTGGTCTCGGGCCTCTTATTCTTGTTTGCCGGCATAGTCTGCGGCGATTGTAGCAGCGTAAGACCCCTGTTACTCATAACAAACCCCACCAAGACTACCAGTTGAGACAAAGCGACTTGTGCAAGAGGGCGCAGCATCGGCGCATCCAAACGGATCCCATCTAGCCTGCCCTTTCCCTGCAAGATGTCCAAACTCTGGGCGGCCTCGAACCACGCCTGCTGCTTCTGGTAGAACTCTTTCGCCCGCTCCGGAGTGACCTGACCTGAACTGTGGCTGTTTTGCCAACTTGATGTGTGTTTACTTTGGCGACCTGGTCCCGACCCTGCCATCAATTCTTCAATACTGGCGATGATTGAAGCCGGAAACGCTTGCGACAGAGTCTTCTGATCATAGAATATCTGCCTGAAGCCGAACCAATCGATATTTATGGAGGATCCCTGGACCGCCGCCTTCAGGGTTTGGCCGCTCATCCCAAGCCAATGAAGCCACCGCGGCTCGCAGGGGCTTCCTGCAGCGGCAATGCGATCATTCGTTTGGGCCTGGGGTTCAAGGCCTTCCGAAATCCAATATTCAACACGCGCTCGCCTCTTTGGCGACGGGGATGCCGTGGCGGAGCTGGGCCTCTGCCGAGAAGGCTCCAGGGTTGCAAAAGGCAACTATGGGATTTTCTAGGCAGTGGCAGATCCTGCCACCATTTTGGAAATGCAGGTCCACTTGCGGACGTAGCTGCGACCACGAGTCGCAGGTGCGTTGCACGATGGAGGCAATGCAAAACAGTGTGGCTGGAAAAAATAAAACCCAAAGCCATGAGCATGGCAACAGATTTCGACTGCGCCGTAGCACGTGGCCAGAAGGTTGCCAGAAAGCTTACACGGGTCACAGGAGGAGTGGGAAGGACCCCTGCCCTGCCACACCTCGAATCCGGAGACCAGGTGCTCAGCTTTGGCGTAAACGGGCACTGCAAGAGTTCGGACTCGAGCTGAGCCTGGACATTTCTGACTTGCTCGACCCCTCCTTCTCTGTGGCACATCTTCGCAAGGCCTCCTCGTGCCGCCTCTTCTCCAAAGCGCGCCTAGGATTCACGAGGCACTCGCGTGCGGAACCGGCTTCATGCAACTTCTCTGGCGCCGCCAAGATGTGTTCCACATGTTTACGCAAGGATATCTCTACCATCGGAGGCCTGGCGATCGACCGCATCCCACGCTCGAACAAACCTGGAGGTGACACAAGGCTGAAAAGCTATTGGAATTCTTTTCGGTTTGGGACTTCGGAATTCGGCCGTGCTATGTTGCAGCAAGTAACCGCAAAGTGGACTAAGTGGAGTCCGTTGACTCAATCCAAAGCGACCCCTCCGAAACAGGTCGACTGAGGACATTGTTAGCTACATCACTTGCAGAGCCACTTGAAGGCTCAGGCAAGAAACAACTTATTAGGCAAGCCCAGAAGTCTTCAGGGCACTTCAGGCCTCCGCCACCCTCGGGCCCAGCCAGCCACCGAGGGGAGCGCACAGGCCGGTACAGGTTCGGGGAGAAGGAGCCTCTCGAACAACAAGAAGCAGAGCCGAGCCCCCTGTGCGGTACTGTATGGATGAGCTGCCAATCATGCCAGAAGGCTCGGCGCTGTTGGCCGGGCTAACTTGGGTATGTCTGGGTTCCGGCCTATTTCGGCTTGGCACTTCTCCCTCAGAGCTTGTAGCTTCTCCTCGCCTTGCGGAAGCTTGCATCGCGCGAGGTGGCAATCACTCTTGCATGTAGCCGGCACTCACCGGGCCCTCGGAATCTCCCTTTCTAAAGCCAAAGCCACACTACCATTCGTATCCATAAAGCAGTGCTGGATTTCTGAGATTTGCTAGAGAACTCTGGCTTGCAGGCAAGAGTCGTTGTTTCTGCCATGCTTCCGAGCGCTCCAGCATCGAGGGCGGTCTCCCGTGCAGGCCTGTATGGATTCTGCACCGGGCTGGGGGCCAAGCGCGTAGCTCACACTGGGCAGCTGAAGCAGCGCTAACCGCAGCCACGAAACTTGTGCACGGGTTGCAAAGCTGCTTTGCTCACGCTAATAGATGACATGCCCGTTCTGTCTGGCACCCCGTGCCTAAAACAGTCACTGCACGGGGAGAGCTTCGTCGAGAGAGTGGAGGCGAGCGGATAGGTGAGCGCGTCGGCGACCGCGTTCTGGCAGTCCTTGCTTCTACATATGAAGCAGTGCAACTGGATGGATGGGTCTTGAATGTTGAGGACGATCTCCAGACAAGCATGAATTGGCAAGGCAATCATCCAGTTTTGTCAAGTCTGTGAAGCAGGTGTACCTCTGATGTCCTCAACCTTTCTTGATATCAAGTGTCTCCGTTTGCTGGGCTGCTTTGCTGTCGACCGTCGCCGCAGCAATGCGCACGTGACGATGGTCCCGGCTCGAGCGCTGCGGAGCCTCGCTGGCGGCGGTGGCTGTTGGGAACATGCATAGAAATTTGGCTTCAATTGTTTCAAGAATGAGACACACAGGGGACTCCCAGTGATGTGGGCCGGCCTCTTCCTCCCTTGCACTGGGAGTCTGTGGAGCCTGGCGCTGGGACAGGTTTTAGGGACACTCTGCCACAGAAGCGTGTGATAGAGAGCATCTGCAATCCCGACCTGGGGGGCTTTGCTCCGCCGTCGCCCCGTGGGAGGCCGTCGCAGCGGCGACGGTGGACGGGGCTCCGGTGTCGGCCTTCACCAACAACAGCGAGGACGACTACTGCCGCTCGGCGTACTGCCACTGTGGCTGCTGCTGCTGCTCTACGACGACGACCACCACCACCACCACAGCCTCCACCAGGCACCAGGCACCAGGCACCACCACCATTCACGCACCACGCACCACAAGCGCCAGCGCCAGCACCAGCACCAAGAGCACGACCAAGACCACGACAACTGCAGCAACAACAACAACAACTGCTGCTGCTGCTACTGCTACTGCTACGGCAACTGCTACGGCATTAGTGCTACCACTGCTACTCTGTTACTCATACTTACAGCTGATAGTGATCTTGATACTAGTACTGGTACTGATTCTAGTACGAATACCGGACTACGACTACTACGGCGACTGGCACCAGCAAAGCCAACCACGCCGACTTTGATAACCCGGAAGTGACACCAATCGTGCAGCTCATCGCCAAGGCGCGGCTTGGCCGGACTTGTGGGCACCAAGGGTGGTGCGAAAGAGGAGGCCCTGGCCCAGCTATCGTCGGTCTTCGGTGGAATCGGAATACCCCCCGACACGGCTGGGCAGGCCTCGTGCGGCTATGCCGTCTGGGTGTCTTTCGCGGCGTTGACACCTATAAGGCTCAACGTCTGAATGCAACCGCTGCTCCAAAGCATGCTGCCATGATGCCCGGGTGAATGTATGAGCGTAAGGAAATGTACTGCACACTGGTTGTAGTGTCATAGGCGGATGTACAGCCGGCATGATGCGCTGCCAAGCACCAAGCTACTGGCTTCCCCTGTGTCCATGGCCAGCAAATAATTTCTGGATTGCTGGCCGACTCATATTTGGATTTTCCGCCCATGGAAATGGCCACTCGGCAAGCAAGAAGTTGTTGCTGATCCGTCGTTCCTTTTGGCCTGCAGCCTTGCCTTCAGTGGCTCGAGCACAGGAGCTGGAGTGTGCGTGCGACCGTGTCGCTACTAGTAGCATCTGCTACATGGACTGCCTAAGCTCCTGCCTGCGTTCCGTCCTTCAGATCTAGCGGCTACTAGCGTCTTTCGTTCTGAAGGACGTGGAACCCCCCGAAGCGAGACTCTGCAGGCCTCGGTCTGGAGCTTGAGCTCGGAGTTTCGGAGACCGAGCTCCACCGTAAAGACAGGCACATCCCCTAGGCAGGGCTTACAGACAGCAATCTGCATGATATCCTTTTGGGTTTCCGACTTTCTGCTTCTCAGCGTTAACCGCTAACCCACTCGCTTAAGCTATAGGTGATGCACTTGGAACGTGATGCTGGCTGGAGCTGACTGAGGCAGCAGTAGCTGAGACCATGAGGACGGGGAGGGCTGGGCCTGGAGGTTATCCGCATTTATCCACTTGCTCGTCGAGTTCAGCCGTGGGGCGTCCATCACTTCGTGGCATCGCTCTTTCTCATGGCTACACTGTAAGCCGGAAATTGACGGAGGAGTGAATCTCGGCTGGCTTCTACACTATCTTGCGAGGTGCGAAGTAAGAATGCTAGCTAAGCTACTGCTTTAATTGGCTGGTGCAAGCTCTCAGCCGTTTTCACTGTCTGGCTCGAAAGAGGACGGATGCTTGCAGAATCTTTCATTGTGACACATGTCTCACCTGCTGCAACCTGCTTTCCAGCAGGACACACATGACACCACATCAGATTGCATGGTCCGCCGCTTATGTAGATGAGGTGAAACCCAACTGTCTCCCCCAGGCATGTTTCGGGAAGGAGTTTCATGGTGGGGTTTGCTTCTTTGGTGAATGAAGATGTTGATGCTGTACTTGCCCAGGTCCCATCCTGCCCAGGAGCAACTCCCAGCTTCACACTGCTTTGGCGTCCGCGGGCGTGTCGCCTCTCTCAGGAACAATGGCAGGAATCGGGACTAAAGCGATCGGGATTTTGCTTCGCATGACAATACGCGGTTGTTTGATCTCAGTCCCTGAAACTTCAAACTGTATAAGCTAAAGCTCCACAGACTTCTCGAATTTACCCAGGGCACCACAGTTCAACTATTTCACAAGACAGATAACCCCAGCGCATCGTAATGCTGCAACGAATCCACTCCGGCTGTTTATGCTCATCAAGTATTTCTGGGTGTCCCTCCCATAAACAAAAGATCCGCGTGCGAGTCAGGCAGGCAAGGTCGCAAGAGAGTGTGGAGGAAAGAACCTTGTGCTGCCCGGCATCGTTGCTGAAGAGTCTCGAATTTGCATACTTGTCCAGTTTGTGGTTTATATCCAGCATAGCATCGACAGTCAGAATTCAAATTGCTTCCCGACAGCAAGATGTTGTGGAAGAGCTATTCCTCGCACCTCGCCTTTGGGCGCATTCGCGGCTCCCTGTTTCAGCGATTGTGTCAGCTTCCGCTTCTTTGACGCGCCTCAGAAACTCGGGTCGGAGGCTCGCAGGACGGTTGCCGAGAACGAGCGGGCTATTCCGCAAACATGTTGATGCTCGGTTCCCTGCCGTGATGGATGGTATGGATCTGGTTGAAGTCTTGCTTGCCTTAGCGGAGTAGTAGCGTAACGGGCACCGTAGCATTTTTGCCTGTCCATGTGCTGGAGAGACCTGGCCTAAGTGGAACTTGCCTATCCTCTTGCCCATTTCGGTCGTCTTCACATTCTTGACCTCCCGTTGCAGAGATCAAAGCACGCAGGACGCCGAAGGTAAATGCAGGTTGCCGTGATGTCAGTGCTTCCAAGCCAGAGGAAAGCTTCCCCTTCCATGCCCACGAAACTCTTTCCGGCACTTTGCAGCCTGTAACTGTACCTGTTCGAGCATGGCCTTCTTGGGCTTTGCAGCTTTGGGGACCTTGATGGCCTGCTTCCACCGATCTTTGTCCGGCTCCCTGGCATGCAAGGCAGAATGCACCGTGCGGTGCGCAGCCGTTGCATCGGATCCGTACCACCGGAGCCTCGTTCGGTCGAGGGTGAGCTGGAAGGAAGGGCCGAGCTCCTTCATCTCAATTCGAGGCAGCCTGAAAGCAGGATGAGTTTCCGTGACCCGCTCGTGCTGCTGCGCGACCCTTGCAACGGGCTCTGGGGTCTCAGAGTATTGATGGACCGCGAGCGCCTGCCACCAGACTTCTGCATCAGGAGCCTGTATCTTCTGAACAAGACCTGTGCACACGAGCATGCTTGCACGGGCAGCCGTGGCACTTCGCACTACTTTAGGCTTGTGTGGCATGTCAGCTTCGTGCGTATGGAAGTGGTGGCGCCACTTGACACAAGCACCGAGCCTTGGCCTTGTTGCTAGGCTGGCCTGGCAGGACGTCAAGAACACAGCTGCATGCGAACATGCAGACGGGACGCACCAGCATCTCTTCGTCCAATGACCGCTGCCACGCTTTCACCAGAGCCGTCATGCCCACATTGTGAACATGTCCGTGTCATGGCAATAATCATTGTCAACGATGCCGTTACAAAGCAGTGTCACTTCGGCTATTTCAGGACAGGCTTTTGCTAAGCAGGCATTGCATAATGCACTTCTACCGACCACACTCTTCGGACAACAGCATTCGTTGATGGTGAATTTTAAGATCCAGTTGAACCACAACGTGGCCCTGGAATCCTGCAAGCATGTACAGACACAACGGCTGGGTGACTGGGTGTCGCGCTGTGTATGAGCCTCTGGGGAGGCTTTCCGTTCATCTCAACAAGCAAACAGGACTGGTTTTGGGCATCGCAGGGTAAATCTTTCGACTTCGGTGCTTTCTGATTCCAACCCCCTTTCCCCACGCTGAGTGTCACATCGTTGCTGTCAGCTCAGACCAGTCTGAGTCGGCGTCACCGCCTGCCATATGCACATTCGTGTGTCGGCTTCGAGAGACTTCAAGCTTCAGGGTCCAATGTGCAGGAGCTCATCCAGACTCCGAAGGCCGCAGGGATCGAAGCTGATAGGGCGATAGGGTAAACTTCCGAACTCAGGCGCCCCACGCAGTCTGGGGGTGGCTCGGGCTCGTTGCCTGCGGCTGCTCACTGGGCACAGCGGTGTAGTCGCCCTGGTTGCTCGAGCGAGGCTTCGCCTGAGGAGGCTTGGGCCTTGGGCTCTTTCTCACTTTGTGCTTCAGCTCACGGCGCTTCAGGCTTGGGGGCTTTGTTGTGCAGTCTTCCACCACGCACATTTCCCGACACGACTCTTTCGCAGGATCCAAGTGCAGAGGAAGTCACAATAACTCTCAGTGTTTCTTCAGCTTCGGGACTTGTCGCCCACGCTCTTCCCAAGCAAATGAAACATCTGCAGGGCAACCCAGGTTCCAAAGCAACCCCAGAGACCATGCTTCTGCTCTGGGGAAGTGCTGCCGGACGAGTTTCGCAGGTACTGACACCACAGAAATGGGAGAGCAGGCAGCGCCGAATTCTTGAGGCGAGGCGCTTTACGCGGCTGCTCGTTGTCCAAAGCGTCCTGGAGCTCCTTGGCTAGGCGCATTTAGAAAAAGGCCTTGCTCACACCCACTGCTACAAGCAAAGCGCATGGCAACGCGATCTGCAGGCAAATGGCTCTAATCAAGTTCTTGAACATAGTGATGTCGTCAAGATGATCGCCCCAAGCATTGTTGTAGAACTCGGCCACAATTCCTGCTGGCAGCCAGCTTCAGGCATTGGGAATTACAAGTGGTGGCAATGCCATCGATCGTCGGGGGTATCCCCGTGTGCAGAAAACCTCTACTAGCCGTTTAAGCTGCGAGCCGCAGTTCAACGTCAAGTCCACACGTGACAGGCCTTCCTATTCCAGTGCTGCAGCATATCTCACCCAAGCACAACGCTCGACTGTGCCTTGACTCTTTCAAGGACGGGGTAACTGCTGCTCTGCTGCTGAGCAACGCTTCTGAGTGGAGAGGCTTCGCTCCACGACCTGTGCACCAACGCACGCACTGTGTGTGGGAACACACGTCAGCACAAACAAGAACAAACAGGTCCCAGCAATTGCGACTTGTTTCCCAACTGTCTGTCCGCGGTCTGTGTCGAACTGCACCAAGCAGAAGAGAAGCTACGTAGGCTTTGCGATTTTTGCAGTTTTGCATGTTACATGGCTTCGTTGCAAGCGTTATAACGTGCATGCTCGTGGAATGAAGATGTGCGGCCACAAAGCGCCCCACCTGAAGCATCGATATGTCCGAGTCTTCGTCGGCCAAATCGTTCGCCTGTAAGTCTGTCCGATCTGGTTCGGCCATTGTTTTTCGAGGCATGGAGGCTGGAGTTCAGAAAAACAGGACCAGAAGAGACGACCCTTGTCTGCAATAGTACATCCAGATTGTAACACACCCGCAGACCCCATGCGGCCATCAGCAACGGCACTAAATTACAAAGCCGCCCCAAAAAGGGTTAAACCAAGCCAAATACTTGAACATGACTTTCGCTTCCATGTTGAACCAGTTTGGTCACTTCTGAAAGATGTGCTTTTCCCATCAGTTGACCAATTATTCTTCTGAGCTGTGCAATCTTGCAAGTACATGCCCTGAGCCCGGCGTGACCTCCCTGCACAGATCTTGGACTTTGTCTTGGACGCTTGGTCTCCAAAATGCGATTTGATGGTTCGGCTTCTGCTACCTATATGCACCAAATCAGCAATAATCGTGTTTTTGTAAGTATTTGTTCGCCTATGTATACAGTCTCTGGCAAGCATCTGTCGTCTTTTATTTCAGCTTCGTCGACAGGCACTCGCCCGCATCACCCCAAAACCCTATTGTAATCACACAAGCCCTGTACCGTAACCCCCCAAAAAGGACTGACTTACTCGCAAAGAAACCCGATGGTCTTGAGTGACGAAAAACAGGCTCAAATGTTGCGGCGAGGTGAAAAGAAAGGCTTCCCGAACTCGACCCCAAGAGGCGAGCTCAAGCAGGCAGTGTGAACCGGCAGGACTGTGTCGAAAAGCACTCTACAATGCAGCAACGAGCGGACGCCATGGTGGGGAATCGCACAAGATAAAGTGCTTGGCAAAGCAAGCACGCTTCCGGTAGAACGGGAGTCCAAGCCGAACCTCGAAATTTGCGTGTTGTCCCAAAGAGTTCCCCCTGAAACTGCAGATCCAAACCCATAGCCAACCGCGGCATCTGCAGCGGAACAGAAAGGTGGCGCTTAGCTGGCAGCAGCAAGCGGAGTTGACCACGTAAGCCACAAGCCATATACCACGGCCAGGCCAGTGTTTTGTTTCCGGAAGCAAATGGCGCAATGCTAGGTTGACAAACTGCCAGAATAAAAGGTTGACACCTGGATAGGATAACAGCCTCGACCTTGAAGTTTTGGCCTCTTGGGTGGAGCCGATGTCGCAGGCCGGAATCTGCAAGGCTTTATGTTTCCGCATGTTGATGTAAGATTTCGTCGAGGTGCGCATACTGCAGGACAAGAATCGAAGGCCCGGGGCTGGCGAAACATCCCAGCACAAGGTCGCAGACCACGAAGGGCATCACGAGCTCCACATTGCAGCAAACGTAGCCAAATTGCTGCCGCACCGCTTCAGCATGCTTCAGCATCAGGCTGAGCAGCTTCGAGCTGGAATGCCTGCGCACGGTGCACCCAACTTCGAGCTGGAATAATAATTCGGTGCGGCAATAGCAAATGAACAAGTTCAACTACCTGCCGCTGCGGTGTGGTGAAGTTTCACAGGGAAACACGACTTCAGCGAAATTCAAGAGTGAACAAGCTTCGGGCCGAAGCCCTTGAGCCAACCCGGCTTGAGCTAACGGCTACGGCGGCGACGGGCACTCCGAACACCGTAAACCCCTTGTTGCAGAGCCCTTAAAGGATCTCAGTTCCAAGTCTCTCTCTCTCTCTCTCTGCTCGCCGCATGTTTGAGACCCGGGCATTCAAAGTGTCGATCTGATGCTTGAAGTCAGAAAGTTCATGGAGCTCCTCGCCTAAGGGCACAAAGCAACAGGGCTCTATTACAGGGGCCTTCACAATCAGAATAGGGTCTTAGTGGGTTTATAGGGCTTTATATTACGGGCCTGAATCATTCAGGCCCCCTGCATAGGGCTCTGAGTCCTAAGAAAGAACCTCAAGTTCCGGAGTGCTGTCGGGCAGCTGACTTGCAGGACAGCGTCCAGTCTGTCAATATTCCAGAGAACTACAACAAGCGAAGCTGCGTAGCAAATCATCCTTGGCTCCGTGATGCGATGGAGACAAACACAGGAGTGGGAGTTCAGATCATGGAGGACCATGGACCATAGTAGAGAAAACTACACAAGAGAACCTTTCATGTGAGGACACTTATATCAGATATGCCGACTTAATTGAACCCCTTCGCTGGTTGGCCAAACCTCCAGAATTCTCCGGCTGCTATCACATGGGTTTTTAGCCGTGGCTATGATTTCAGAGCATCCTGGCATCAGCGCTCAGAGGGGGCCCATGGTCAGGCCGAGGCTCCCGAGCATTACCGCGAGCACTCTCACCAGCCTCGGAAGAAAAGCGCGCACCGCTTCCGGTTTCCTGTCGTTCTGCGTGTGTGGCATCCTGCTCATTGTGGCAAGTTGCTCCATCCCGCAAGAAAGCATATTCATTGCGGCACAGTGCTGGCCATTTCCTTGTCGTGACAGGACTTCTGCTCCAGTCCAGCCGAAGTTGCTGTGTTGACTTTGGTCTGTTGCCGACTTCAAGCCAAGCTGCGCATGAGATGGAGCACTATGCCTGGCAGGGTATCTTTCATGGCAACGGCTTCTATGCAACAAGAGCAAATGTGGCTTGCCCAGACATGGCTACTAGTAACTAGTAGTTGTCGGATGTGCATAAGTCTCGTTTCATCACATGCCATCTTGCAGGCTTCAAGCCCTCTACCAGGCCAACCTGCCAAGTGAAAGTGGAAGATGAAAAGGAGTACCTGAGGTCGCACGAACATGGATCCATTTCTTGGCTGGTGAACCGGCTCATGCGCAGCCAACATCCTGGTCGACCACAGTTGTACCACTGTCTCTGTTGCCGAAGCTACCCGTCGTCAACGTCCGAGGCATACAGCTCCGATAGTCAGCAATCCTCCCTTACCGAGGTACACTGAAGAAGATGCCAACGAGGAGGCTCCTGTACAATGGTGAGTCCCTCCTTAGCAGCGTGCGGCAAACAAGCATGCTCGTCCCAACTACAAACAGGGAGAATCCATGCAGTTGGATCAGACTTCACGCCAAACTGGCAGCTGCAGTCCGCCGAAAGTGTTGTCACCCCAGGATGCGGGAATCTGAGTGGCAGCAATCCGACATTGCCGGCAGGAAGCAGGTGCACGTACACCTTGTCAAACAGGTTCATCAAAAGTCCAACTATTTGCAGCTCTTTCAGACCAAGCACCTATTGAACTGATTCATGCGACATCTGTTGCCTGTCTTCTCCGGCTTCGAACCCTGCTTATGGCTAAGCCGCCAACCATTACCATCCATTAGGTTGCTAAACGCGAAACTGCTAATCACAAAGAGCCACGCCATTCGGGCTCTCCCACCGCGCGCCGTTTTCCAATCCAGCATCCGAAATCGTGCTCTTGCTACGGTGCCGTGCCCCGTCTCTTGCTTTCGCATGTTTTCCTTGGAAGGCTTAAGCCCTGCTCCCGCCGGAGTTCTTGCGCTTGTCTTCGTCTTGCTGCGGTCTTGACAGTGGTCCGGGATCAGCCCATGTTGCAACATGGTGAACTTGGTATGGTTCCCGATTTGTAGCGATTATTCATGACTTGTCACCGATATGTCGATATGTCTATGCTGAGAAAACTGTACATCATTCATTACACATTGACATAAACGGCTATTCGGCAGCCGGGGAGCTCCCTTGACTCGGCCGATGGGGGAGGCCGGATTGACGCCGCCAGGCGGCACACCGCGCAGCAACTGACAGGGAACGGCAACTCAGCAGTTATGCGCCACCGACGGACACAAGAGATTTGGAGCATGTACAAAAAACACACACACACAGACTTACTTACTTACTTGCTTACTTGCTTGCTTACTTACTTCGCGATATTTGTGGAGGGGGCTGCGTCCTCAGCTTAGGGACCTTAAGAAACTCGCCCACGCTTCCGACGCTTGCACGGGTTTCAGCCCTGGCCTCCGCGCGCGGATCCCGCCTGCTCTGGAGCGGCTCCTCGGGGCGGACCGGGGACCGGGGAGAGCTTTTTCAGCTGGAGCGGAGGTTCTGTAGGACTCTCTCTTGGGAGTGCGATTGCAGCCTTGCAGTCAGGCTGCGATCTTCTCAAACCATTTCAGGACCAACTGCACGGGTTTTAGAACGACCGCCTGAACAGGGACGGCTCTTGCCATGAACCGCATGGGGCATGGAGCCTCAGCTGAAGCCCTCTTTCGGCCTCCGGATTGTTTTTGTACTCGTCCATCGTCGGCTCACGCAGTTCAGTGATGAGATCATCGTAGGAGGGCACCGAGAAGTTTCGGTCCAGGCCTTGGCCCGAGTCCAAGGTTCAAAGTTTCAGGGTCAGATCGCTTGCACTGCTAGAGACGCAAATAGACGGAAGTGCAAGCATTGCACACAGCAAAGAAGCCTGAACAGTCACGTGGAATCGCTTGGAAGCCGGCTCGTCGTACGAGTGACTTCGGAGTTGGACTTGCGGCTCTTCCGCTCGTAGCAGCAAGTGCAGCAACGCTGAGCGCCCTGCGAAGCCATCGGCTTTAGGGAAGCTGGGTTTCGGCGGCTTGGGCTGATGCTTGAAGCTCTCTTCAACTGATCGGCCGATCGCTGCTACCAGAAGAGGGTGGAAGGACAATGCCATGCACGCCGCCGCCTACGCTGCCTAAGTTGAGGTGTGCACGCGACAGCTCAGACAGGGGGACCGGGGGACCTGAACCAGATGCACACCCGAGAGGAGGAGTGCCATCTCCGGGTCGTCGTGGTCGTGAGCCGTTTCAGTCCGAGGCAGATCGATCCTGTCGACAGCGAACTTCTTTTGTGATGATTCTGAGGGGCCTTTCAAGGCACTACGAGTACTTGCTCTTGCTACTCCGGCTGCTGACTGCACTAGACCGGTGAGCTTCGCGGACCCTCTCCCCATCCTGCCGCCCCGCCGGCTATGTACCGTCAGGAGCTGAACCATGCCTCGGGCGGCTTGCTTCTGAGAGTCGGCAAACAATGGGTGCTGTCAGCATGCTGCTCAGCAGAGTAACACATGTAGCAAGGATAGTCTTACAGTAGCCACAGCAGTACTGTAGCTTGTTGCAAAGCGCTCGGACCAAGGAGCTCGTGTGTTTCTGCTGTCTCAAGGTGTCCTCCAGGAAGAGCGCCTGCGGGAACCAGTTGCTTGCACGTCCGAATCTTCAAGTTGCTACAGTACTTAGGCCTTCCCGGAGAGAGAGACAAGCTTTTGGAAATGGTCGATCGCAGGCTTCCGCAGATGATGCAAATGAATGGCCTTGCACTGCTGCGTACATTTGCTGGCCGCATGCTCTCCGTTGCAATACTGAACTTGCAGGAGCAAGCTCCCGAACTTCCATGCAAGCTGCCATGAGTTCCACCAGCTTTGTGTATACAGCCTGGGCCTGCATCACGGACAGGGTAGCTCTACAAAGTCACGTCGCATGGGCATGCATGTCACCTCTGGGCTGGAGGACTTCTCACACTGTGCCAGAATCCGCTGCATTCGTCGCACATGCTCACCCACCTTGCAACAGGCACGTCCACGACAAATTGACGGGACATCAGTGAGTTTTTTGGGACGAGGTCTTTGGAGCTACTGCGCGGTCCGTGGATGCCACTGTTGCCTTCTCGTCGAGTTGAGCCGACACCATGCCGCACAACTTCTGTGCCTGCCAGTGCAAGCTGAATTCCTGCATGTTTGATCTGCATTTCGTGCTTCGTAAAGAATAATCATCCCGTTCCTGGTTCGTCGCTCGAGTCAGCACGTCTCCAACTTGCTTAGTCATCTCGTCCAGGTACCGCTCCTGCATGCGTCATTGCAGGAGCAAGCAACAGCAAACCTGCTCCGTCGGTTGTGCGACGCTGCTGATCTCCACTCCGCGAAACACTCACCACACACCCACACCCAAACCCTGCCTTGCGGCGCTGCAGTCGATCGCCATCCTCGTCATAGTAGGCCAAAGCTACTGCCGAGTGGCGGAACATCATCAGCCTTTTGTCAGGAACATGACCAAGACAGTTGAAGGTAGAGAGCGGTGCAACGTCTCACACGCAGTTGCCATCTTCACCAAGTAACAGCATGATGCCTCCAACACCCTTGACCTCAGAAGCAAAGGCGTACGTGCCCGAAACCGTTGCGCAGGCACAATGAATTCCAATCTCATAGTCGTAGGCTTTGTCCAGGCGGCAAGGCAGGAATACTTTCCCACGCCCTCTTCGGTCCAGGGTGTGTGCCTGAATGAACCCACCGAGGTTACCGAGTTGTGCAAACACAGTCAGCAGTTGTGGAGGAGCACTCGGAGGAGCGTTTGGTGAAATACAGCAGCTGATTCCAAGTGGCTGAAGGCAGCGCAACTGGACGAAGTCTAAGAGCCATGTGATTCCAAACCTGAGAGGGCACATGAAACCCAGAGTTTCGACTCAAAGATCAAACGCCTGACCTGGTCAGCTCCGGTGATTCCATCATTACGGTAACGTGCTATCTCCAGTCCCTCTGGAACGACGGCATGCTTGCCCTTGCAAGTGAGCTTGGAGGCAGCCGAGACACACTCCTGAAATCAAGCAGCCTGTGAAAAGCATTAGCCGCAGGCCCGTGATGTCCAGGAGGTGCTCCTCTCAAGAGCCGTTCCAGTGGGCAGGTTCGCTGTACTCGGTACTTGACCAGCTAGGTGGACGGCAAGGCAACCCTGAGCGGTCCATGTGTAGTGCTTCGAGCCATCTGAAGCCGGTGGGCCACACGGCTTCCAAAGGAAGGCGCATGGCGTTGTCAGATGGATGCCAAGTATCAGTGCCGGATCAGTGCACAGGAGTGCACAGTTGACGATGTACTCTATTGGGACTGTTTTCAATGGCAGCTCGCATGCCAAAGCCGCAATGCGTGCCAGAAGCCGAACAAGGCCGAATGCTTTACAGAAGATATCATATCCGCAGATTTTGCCGAAGCATCTGATCGTTTGCAGATACAACATGCTGAAGCTGAATACATCGGCGCAACGATGAGTGTCTTGGCTGCTTGTTGACTCGCGCTCAGATATGGTGACTAGTTTGTGGACAGAGCCAAAAGCGCTGACACCGTCGAGTGCAAGCGAGTTGGACTTCCTTCAGACAGGACATGGTGAGCCGTATGCTGAAGCGCCACGTGCTTCCTCACTTGAGAGGAAGAAGATTCTTGAGTAAGGTACAGGGAGGAAGACAGCATCAAACCGATCGAATGCGACAAGGCGGTTCATCGGTTACAGAATTTGCTGCACCCTCAACCCGTGCAATGCGTACCAGCCGGCGGGTCCAGGACGGTGAAGACCTTGGACTGCAGGCTCATGGCCAGAGTGCTCCCCCTCCAGCTTCAGCTTGCCATTCCGGATGGTAAACCAAACAAAACGTAGTTTCATTCCAACTACCGTGGCAAATTATCTAGGATCCAAGATTTCATCTCAACATCATCAAACGACCCCGGGCGGACGGGCAAAGCCAGGACGATTGCTTGCTGAGTGCTTGTCAACTTCGGCAAAGCAACCTTCCGCCGTTTTCTGTACAGCACCCTCATCAATGATGGTGCCCGGTGAAGCCTAACACCCGAGGTCCTCGAAGCCAACACTTCTGTGTCGATGCTACGATTGTGGCAGAAGCTTGGGAGATAGCAATCGCACTCTCCAAGCCCGGCAGCAAGACCTTCAGCCGATGCTCCAAGCGGTCCCAGGGGCTTTGCACAACGACTTGGGAAACACGAGATCGCAACATATCATGCTCCTTCCACGCGTCGCAGGCCTTGTCCGGCCGTCCGCCGCCGAAGTAGTCCAGGAGCAAGCTCTTGGCCTGCAGGCTTCTGTGCGTTGCTTTCGCGGTCGTGCCGCTTCCTCAAACCGTGACCGGGCCCTCTTAAGGTGCTCGTCGTTCTCAAAGCCAGCGCCCTGGAATACCACGAGCCTGAAGCAAAGCAGGGCAAGGACTGCAAGTGCAAGGGCTCGTAGCCACAGCCGAGGCAGCAGCGGCTTCACACCAGTCATGGCCTATGGAAACTCACTCCACACCATGAGCACGCCTTGCTTGCGGCAAGATGCTGGACTGAAGACTGTAGTCGAGTCACGTCGGTGGCTCCGCTCCCGCGAAAAGTCCTCGGCTCCGGTCTCTGCAAGGTCCAGCGCCCTTGCAGAAACTGAGCTTTCACACGATTCTGCATCCAATGGTTTGGAACCCACACATAACTGGCTTTGATCTGCACGGACAGCTCCGATCAGCAGCACCGAGCTGGCACACATGTTGTCAGGCTTCCACACTCCAAATCACAAGGGCATCCAAGACCGGTGCGACATGGACTTGTAGTCCTCCACACCGAACTCCTGCCCAAGCTGTTCTCGGGGGAAGATGCTGCCAGATGCAGCAGCTGGGCATAGCTGGGCAGCTGGAGGCTGGAGAATCGCCTGCATATCGAGCAGGTGGCCGTCGAAGAGCCTCCCAAGGATGAGCCGCGCAGGCCTCCAGTCCAGTCGCATGACGAGACTCCGAGAAAGGCGGATGAAGGCGGCTCTCTGTGTTTCCGTGCCTCTTCTTGGAGGAGGATCCGAAGGCGAAGAGTGAGTGGTCAAACTTCTTGCACAGCTGTTCGAGCTTGTGGCTGTCCTGTCCGCGAGGTAGCTGCAAAGACAGTAGACCAGAAAGGTAGCTATGAACAAACTTTAACGAACGAGGCGCAGTAACGTCGACGGACGTCGTGAGCCTCTGATGACATCCCAATCCATGCGCATCTTTGCAGGAATCCAAGATGCATGGAGTCTGATTGTCATGTGAAGCCTTCCCCATAAGATGCTCCTCGAAAGGATGCTCTTCATGTTTCCGCATGTAGAGCCTGGATTCAAGTAGCAACGAGCATCGCAGGGAACATCACGCAACGGAAACCCAACTTGCTCTGTTACACTACAAGTACCAGCAACACTTCGCAAAGTATGAGGGTTCTAACTAGAGTGGGCAGAGACTGCAAAAGGTCTCTGAAGGCATGCCTACTTGGCCTGAGCCAATGGTCGTCGATGCATGTGGGTCATGCCTGTTTATGCTCGCTGCACCGAACCTGACAGCAATTGCAGCGACACTTGCCACACGACAGGGTGCCAGGCATCGAGAGCGGTGACCGCAAAAGGTACAGCTCCCGGAGAAAGTTTGTCATATCATTTGAGGTCCTGTCGGCGCCCATCCAAATGGCAACCCCGCTGTGGCTACTGTCAATCTCGCTCAAAGAACAAGCCGTCAGTGTGTTCCCAATGGCTGCGCTTAAACTTCGAACATTTCCAGCTGCTGCCCTATATTTTCCGTCTGTCGCCAGGCCTAAATTTAGGGCTACCAGAACCATGTTCTGGCCTAGCTTCAAGATGCTTCACCTCTGTATCTGTTTGCTCCCTTTCTTTCTGCAACGAAGCTGTCTTTGTGCCGCGGATGACCAAGGCTGTCTTGGCATCTTCCAAGACCTGCACAAGATTGCGAAGGCTTGAGATGGTGACTTCAGGAACAAGTAAAAGAGCACTGCGAGGCCCTAAACCCTACTCTTGTAGACAGCCTCTCTCGCCTAGGCCTAAACCCACCCCGGCAGCGCCTTGGGCTCGCGCTCCCTCAAGATCTTCTTGCCGCGGTCTGCAAGGATGCCACGGGCCACGGATGCGTTGTTAGGTTCGAAATGTGAGGAATTGCAGACGCTGCGCCGCACGCTATCCCGAAGACAAGCACATTGGGAATGAGGAGTCGGCGCGTCTTCGCCTTCCGCTTTGAAAGAACTTGCGTCAGCCTCAGTCTCCCCAACATGGCTCCAAAGCCAAACCTGCAGACCTGTGGCTTGGATATTCCTCAACCGGCCTGCAGCAACAGCTAATAGCTACTCGTACCTTCTTCTACCATCTTCTACCTGCTGCCCCGCGACGCATCGGCTCCCATGAAGCTGGTGAAGTCGCGAGCAAAGCCCGGCTGCAGGATACCAGGTCTTCTGGTTTAAGCTCAAAGATAACCATCTAGTCAGTGCCGCATAACAGCAGTAGCTGTTCGGAGGCGACAACTACAGGGCTACTGAGGGTGAGGATGGCAATGAGGATGATTACTTCGTCTTAGCACCAGTTGCTCTTCTGCTCTGTGTGGGAGCTTGCGACCTGTCCCGGCTCGCCATGCATGCCCCCAGCTTTGAGAAAACGAGCAGCAACTTCGCACGAGGCATTAGAACGCTTCCAAACCGAGTCAGGTCTAAAAGCTACGAGGCACAGTTGACGAAGAGCTTTTTCTTTCGAGCCGCGCACAACGCTTAGGAAGGCGACCTGAGAATGGGTGGTTGTCAAAATTAGTGTCCCTTTTTATTGGGTCCTTAATACAATACGGCACCTAGTATTTTGGGTTTCCAAAAGAGGATCCTAATTTTGACAACCACCCGAATGGGGCTCGGGATGGGGATGGGGGCCGATAGCAGCTGGACTCTTCCGGGTGCGCTCATTGCTTGACGCGGCCAAGTATTTTTTGTAGTATACTGCGAAGAACTCCCAGCCCAAGTTGGTCCACAACCCATCGCCTCCGCCGCCTTCTCCTTGAGCGGCTGCGTCTCCGCGACCTCGACCTCCAGCTCGGGAGGCTGGGCTCTTGGTCGAAATTCCCCTTGTAAAGCTTTCGTCCTAGTTGTGGCATGCAGATGTGGAGGTTTCCGACAAGCAAAGCTTGCAAACCCGCAGGGCCTAAATGAGGGGTGCCACATCTGCGGTAACTTGTAGACTGTATAAGAGCATTCTGGTAGTTTCATTCCTATACAGCTTCTGCCCACCGTTCCCTTCCTGGGCGGTGCGCCTATCACGGCTTCGCCTGCCTCGGGACCTGACAAGGCTTGCGCTGAGCTCAGCTTCTTAACTCGTCTCGGAGCGCAAGCACTCTGCCAAGCACCTGCTTCGACTTTTCTTTCGACTTTGAGCCGCCTGAAGGAACCGTAAGACAAGTCTCAATAGCATGGACTCCCGTCACCTTTCCATTACACTGAGCCGCGAGGGGCCCGTCGCTGAAGCCACGCGGTGCATCGCTAAAGCCTTGTGGAGGCGAGGTAGACCTGCCCGCGAAGTGCTGCGAAATGCCTGGAGTCTGCATGTATCATCCGCGCGTGTAAATGCCCACGCCCAAGGCCCAAAGCTTCGTCTGCTGAACGATTGGCTAGGTTCCATATGCGCTGCACCTCTGCAAGGCACTCATAGCGAGCATCGCCGCTGCACCCACCTGCCAAGAACATGAAACGGTGTGTTCCGCTTACAATGGCCTCACGGCAAGTGCAAGCTTGCTCAAAAACAGTACATTTCATTACGTTTCCGCCAAATATAACAGACATCATCGATGTAGAAATCTCGCGCATGCACTGCAGAGGCCCTCAAGTTCACCCAACCTGTGGGAGCGGCTGCGGACCTGCAGTTCGCACGGCTCCCTCAAAACAAAAAACTTCATCTGAGTACATCAAGGAGTGTGCAGATTCACTGCATGCCTCGTGCTCTGAGGATGGAGCTGACTTGCGGGGGCTGAACTTGGCCCGTTTGACCTTGCTGCCTGAATTCACATGATGGCATATCGCTATGTTCTATAATAATTAAACTTTTCAAGCAGATATTGAAGCCCCTCATCGCGCATGTGCATGACTGCATGCTGGGGCTATGCGGAAGAGCTGAAACACCACGCTTGTCTTGGGCGACAAGCGAAGGACCGCGAAAACATCATGGTGCTCGCTGCATGGCTTCGAAGATTCGAGACCGTCCTTGTCTCGAGCTCGGGTTTCGAACAGCCCTGCTCGACATCTTCGTTGCGGCACCATTGACGACCGACCGGTTTCGGGATTGATGCTGCCTTCCCACACGCACGCACAATGGGCAAGAATACTAGCCTAATCTTGTGAAGCGAACCTGGTATCCTTTCTTGGTCTCAATATGTCGCATTTATTTGGATCTGATTCGGATCCTCGACATCCGCTACCTCAGTTCGAGGCTGGCACTCGACGTGTCGTGGAGTTTCGGGCTCGTGGCCACGATGTGCATCCTTTCCCTCGATCTGAAGAGTTTCGTTTCTCGGAGAATTTCATGTTTACGCTTCGGAGCATGCTGGAATTTTGGCAGCGAGCACATTATGACACGCCCCTGGTGCCGCAGCAGCTGCTGCATAAGGCCACCAAGGCATCCACGCGAGTCAGTGCCAAGGGCGCCCTACCCCTGTGTGAAGTGTGGCATGGACTGCAACCCGGTTCAAGTCGCGCAAAAGTAGCACTCAAGCAGTGCAAACGCGCGGCTGATTCTTGTCTACTGAACTGCAATATCGGCAATATCCATTGCGATAGATGTAAGGTTCCAGCGGCGGCTGCGGGGGAAATGTGAAGCCCAGACCTGACCTGCAATAAGCAAAGAGCTTTGCTGTCTAGTAGACAGGAGGTCCTGGCATGGTATCCTGGAGCATCTCGTTCAGAATATCAGGACAACGGTAATCATGTGTATGACTAGTCAACACTAGACGGTATGGCAAGCCTTGCAAGCATTCCCTGCAGCACAAGCCCTCAGGGATCCACCTCGTTGGCGGCGCTGGAGCCTTAGCTTTTGCGGGCCGACCAAAAGCGCTGGTGACCTGGCAGAAGGCTTCGGGCAGGGACGACGCCTTTACTGCCTTCAGTGCTGACAATTCCACACTCCGGTCTTCTGAGGACCCAGAGCGGATGTTGTGACTGGCACTATCTCAAGCCCGCAACGAGGCAACAACGACTATGAAAGTCAGAAGTTACACGATTTGGTGAGGTTTGCCGCGCCATTCTTCACGTGAGTCGTGCTGCTTCCAGCTAAACATCGATCCTGATTGTGATACTAGTAGTATTGTGACTGGATCCGAGCAGCACACGCCGGGAGCGAAGAGGTCTTCATCAGAGGATTCCTCATCTTTCTTGGGCCCCTGCAAGGCTGCAATGCACAGCAGGCCACGCATGCGCAGCGATGATTCCGCGCGTCTCCCCATGCAACGAGGCCTCACTTGCCACATCTTTTGGAGCTTCGGCCACTGCGGCGGCCACGAAACCACTCTTCACCATCATCCGGTTGGGACCTGTTAGAGATCTTTTCAGTCACAGCCATGAACTTTCGGGTTTCTCCATGATGCATCCTGCCTGCCCTCATTCCACCGGAAATCTTTTGCCGGTTGAGCGCCTGGGATCACTGACTCTGCTGCAACTTCAGTGAGCTTGGGCTTCCTGGGAGCGGGACGGCCAACTGGTCTGCCTCCTTGTCCAGGCGCTTGGCAAGCTCCTGGGCAGCAGGGAGCACGATTGAAGTAGGGAAGGCAATGCTGTGGATGTTGCTGCCTTCTACATATCCTGCCCCCCCTCCCCCGCCCAGTGGCTCGTGGCCTTCAAACAAACCTTTGCTCGTGATCCTCCTGCTGATCTGCAGGAGTCATTTCAACCAACCCCAAGACTTATCTAGAAAATCTGGACCTGCCCACACTCAGGAGCCAAGCCATGAGGCCCAGCTCCGCTCCTGAACCGTCTCCTTTTGCCGCGAGGCGCCGTCAAAGCCGACCCCGAAGGCGCTCTTCTCCACCTGTTGCACCAGCGCGAGAAGTCTCTGACTCCAGGACATCCCCCGAAAGATACTCAATAGTCGAGGCTGCAGCCTTGCCAGCCCCCTTCTTTTTGCCAAGGAAGGTGCGCCCTTCAAGCTTGGCGGCCTCAGAAGCTCAAAGAGTTCAGAGAAGGGCCCTTTTGCTTTGAACATCTCCCTGGGTCGCAGCCCGGAAAGGCCCGTATTTCATGGCCAGCCCCTGTAAAGCGAACAGCTTCGGATTACTTTGCTGCCAGCTCCACATCCGTTGGCCTTCAGGTCCTCCGGAACGGCCTGGTTCGCCTGCTCCAGGTTCTCCACCTGTCACCCCTAATACATTGCCGTGCTCCTCAAACCCGCTAGCCGCAGCCAGCCGCCAGCATGGCTGAGGCCAGTGCTAGGAGAGCGGCCATCTTCTTGTTCTGATCATCGCCGGTCAGAAGTGTGTACGCCTGGATCATCCGCATCACTGCAGGGACTTGCTCCGCGAGATGTCGGTTGTCAGTAGAAGACGCTGTCTGTTTGCGCTTCCGTTTCATCAATACTACCACAACATCGTTGTCCAACTACACAGGTGCTCGTCTCGCCGTCTGTCTTGCCTCCCCTGCCGCGCCAGCGCGCCCGGTGCGGCCGATTCGATGGGTGTGCCTGGGATCTAGTCGGAGTAGAGGTGCCGAGACGGACGCACAAGAACCTCTACAAAAAATAGGGTTTCCTGACGTCCTCTTCTTGTCACTAGACAACTGCCACAAGTCACCGTCTGCACCCGTGTGGGCCCATACCATCGTTAAACTAGAGGGGATGGAATTAGAAACCCGCAACCTCTCTTTGTTTCTGTGCCAGAGCTGTGCCACACTTAAGCGCTGGGCGTTTCAATGTCCCTGGCGGCGTCGTAGGACACCACGGTGGCAATCGCTGGAAGATCTAGACCTTAGCTACCGTACCGGGTTTCGGGGAAGCGCGAAGCCACGTATGCTGCGTGCAAGACTGTCTGTCTTATGGGAAGATGTGACGATTGTGACAGAAGCCGGCTCCCTCTTGTAGCAAAATGGCCTGAGTAAGGTGCCTCGTGCAGCAACGTCTGTGGCAATCAGCACATCCACCACTCCTTGGAGTAAAGTCCCAGGCTCCGAGAACAACATCGTCTCTCAGCCCTAATATACGGGCCTCAGTAATTAGAGAATGGAGGTTTGGGGTATATTCTGGCGGCATGGAAGGTTGTAACATTTATGTTTCCTTGGACGTGACTTTTGTTACTTTTTCCACAAAACTTCTTAGTTGTAACTTTCCTCCTCTTAAAAAGCAACGAATCTCTGCAGAGGGTTGCAAAACACGCTTCTTAATTATAACTTTTTCGGGCTCTATTTCGGAGCCTGCCATGCTCAAGCCCATGGCTGCTGCCGGGCTTTCTCCTTGGGGTTTTCGTTTTTGTTCGACCAGCTTCGTGCTGGGTATGCTCGGTATGCTCCTCATGGTTTTCCTCTTCGGCCAACGGTTCCTGCTAGCTTTACTCCTTAGGGTTTTTTCGTCTTCGGCGACAGTTCCCGCGGGGTTTACTCCTTAAGGTTTCTCGTCTTTTGTAGAAGCTTCGTGCTGGGTGTACTCCTCAGGATTTTTGTCTTCGGCCAACGGTTCGCGCTGGGTTTACTTCTTAAGGGTTTTCGATTTCGTCTTCGGCCAAAGGTTCCTGCGGGGTTTACTCCTTAGGGTTGTCGTCTTCGGCAAGGTTTCTGCGCGGTTTACTCCTCAGGGTTTTTCGTCTGTTGTAGAAGCTTCGTGCTGGGTTTACTTCTTAAGGGTTCTCGATTTCGTCTTCGGCCAAAGGTTCCTGCGGGGTTTACTCCTTAGGGTTGTCGTCTTCGGCAAGGTTTCTGCGCGGTTTACTCCTTAGGGTTTTTCGTCTCTTCTAGAAGCTCCGTGCTGGGTGTACTCCTTAGGGTTTTTGTCTTCGGTCAAAGCTTCGTGCTGGGTTTGCTTCTTAAGGGTTTTCGATTTCGTGTTCGGCCAAAGGTTCCTGCGGGGTTTACTCCTTAGCGTGCTTGTCTTCGGCCAAAGGTTTCTGCGGGGTTTACTCCTTAGGGTTTTTCGTCTCTTGTAGAAGCTCCGTGCTGGGTGTACTCCTCAGGGTTTTTGGTCTTCGGCCGGCCGGAGGTTCTTGCTGGGTTTACTCCTTAGGGTTGTCTTGTCGTCTTCGACAGAAACAGCAGATGCGAGCGAATATATATGTATTCAGGCAGACCACACCCCTCCCAATCCATCCCAATCCCGACACCGCTTCTCCGCATACAGCACATACTGGGGGCGGGGGGGGGGCCCACATTAGTGCATCTGATTCAAGCATGTTTGGTTAGTGGCAGCCAGTATATATCTAAGCCAACTAGATCCAGATATAGAAACCACATACATGCATAGCCCAAATGTTAAAAGATGCAGAACCACAACCCTGAACATTGGCTAGCTGCTAGCTAAAAGACAGTCTTGGCTTGGAGGGGGGCACTCACAAAAGGAAAAAGTTACATCTGAGAAAAAGTACAAGTTACAAGTAACCCTGCTACCATTCTGGCATGATTGCAACGATAACAAGGACCCGTAAGGAATAGTGTTGAGCAGCCTTGGATTCTTTCAGGCAAAGCGGCGCTTCCTCACGTTGCGCAAGATCCGCATCCGCTCGCCTGGCCGAAGGATACACACGGAAGGTCATTATCACAATTCATGCTAGTATTACTTATTACTATTACTTGTTGTTATTTTGATTCTTGTGATTCTATGATGATGTTGATGATGATGATGATTGCACAGACCAGGGAAAAGGGCTTCTGCAAGCGATTCCCTTCAGGAACTTCAGCCTTGATCAAGGTCACCATGCAAGAATTCTGTTTTCTTCTCCAAGAAGTCCTGGAAGTTTTGGGAGAGCCTCAGCAAAGGCGATTTTGACTCTTTCGTAGTTTCTGAGCTGTACTGTCAATCATCCAAGCTAGCATCTTCAAAGCATCTCAAGTTGCTGGCTCCTCCGCACTTGCGATGGACTTCACGAAGACCAGCAACTGCAAACCATATGTTCAGCACAATGAGACACCCCAGCAGCAACCAAGGCGAGGAAACGTCTTAAGAGAACAGAAGCAGTGCGAGCCAACGAGCAAAGAGGAGTCGTGCTTTGCTGTGCTGCCTGGCCCTTCTGCAGCATACCATCGACCCGCTTCGAGAGCCATGCCTCGGAGACGGAAAGCGGCAGAGTCTGCGCTGAAAGCACTCCTCCCAACAAATAGAAACAAATTCGTCGAAAACCCCCAAGCGCCGGGGCCCACTTCTCGTCGTCGTTCTTCAGAACTTCGACGAACTGCTGCACATTGGCAGCGGCCTGTCGTGAGATCCGGTCACATGCGCACTCCCACCCGCAGAAAGCAGCTGGGGCCGGACAAGCGCGATGCATCGCATAAGGGGCATGTAACAGCTTTGAGCAGGAAACCGATTTGTGTGACAGAACGACTTCCCCTGATCAGTTGCTCGTGAAGTGAAGTCTCGCCACAACAGCCGCAGCTCCTGCCATAGCTGCTAGCTATTTGCTGCCTGGCCAACCTCGCCGATCGTGATACGGACGGGCTGCTGCAGGATGTCGCCTGCACGTCGTCAGCCACATCAGAATGCAGAACCGAGCACCAAGAAATCCCCATGACTATGCCAGATACGAACATCTGCAAAACATGAAGCACACCACTTTCAGGTACGTTGGCATGAGATCTTCGAAAAGCCACGCGAGAACACAGCTGCAGTCATCCCATGCCGGGTAGACGGGCCAGCTTCTCGATCTTTGGCCTTCGCAGTTTTAAGCTCGGCAATTCGATGCCGACCCTCTGGCATCTCGTCTTCTGGATTGCACGGGAGTAACTCAGCAAAAACTCAGGTTGCTCCTGCTTCGTTCAGAATCTACGGCGCCTAGTATTGTGCTGGATCGGAATCTGTGGACGTGCAGCAGGGAGCGCAAGCCAGGAGAACTTTCTGGATTAAAGCAATGACGCTTGGAATGTACACGGTGAAACTCATTGTGAAACTTGCTGTACATGTGGGAAAAACGCTGGTGGCTTCTGTGCTGCACAGCTGTACTCACAGCCTCAGAAAGGAAGGACCCTGAAGATCTCAGCAGGAAGGGCCCGGATTGATAGCAACATGCTGCACACTCCGTTCTCGGACATAAGTCGAGAGCCAAGACTCTGTTTAGTGTTTTCAGAAGATTTGATGCAGATGGTTCGAGAAGTTTTTTGATAGGAGTTTAAGGACCCAAGAACCGAGCGGGCACTTCCTGCTGAGCCGGTCCAGCCAAATCATTTTACAGGCTGACAGAACTTGGCCGGATCCACGTAATTGGCCACTGCAGTGGCCAAGAGGTGCTCCTCGGGTGTCTCAGGCTCCTAGTGTGACACACCCAGCCGAGTCGGGTTTGAGATTCTTGGCATCCCTGAATCCAACACATCTACATAAAAACACTCCCTAAGCCCGAAGCCATATTTGCCAACAAGTCTCCGGCAGCTCATCTGGCTCCTTTCAGAAATCTTCGTAGGGATTGCTCTGAGGAGGCAATGTCAATGTTACTTGGTCTGGCATACGGGGTAGGCCCACGAAGGCGGGTGAGCCAGCATCAAGAGACGCCTTGATGCTTGGGTTTTGGGTCATCCCCTCAGTCCTCGTTTGTCAATGCCCTCTTCTAATCAATAACTGATGCGCGTGCGCGTGGCTATTACTATTGCTTCGGCTGATGGAGAACTACATTGCGACCAGCCGTGTCCAAAGATCCTTTAACTCGTGCCAGAGTTTGGCTTCCTTGTCCACTCCTTTCGGGGTCCAGAATTCAGGTTTGCCACCGTTCTTCACGGCCTGTGTGCAAATGTCACATCTCCTTCTGCTGCTAGTTTACGACTCAGAAACTATGTAATTCCCACGTCTTTGCATCGCTGGTTGTGGTGAACATGGGTGAAAAAAGTCACACACAGCAAGAGCTCAGCAACGTCACGGCTTCCCTAAGTTCCCTTCAGACCCGAACTCTTTTGAAAGCGAGAACGGAGTGCTCTGAGAGACTTGGGGGCGCCTTCGCCTCCAGCAGCAGCGCGCAGCTCAGAACAGCTCCGCGCATGGACTTCAAAACCACACCTCGGAGGCCGAAATTCGTCCAGGCCCGTGAGCTCAGGATTCAAAACATAATACTAAATTACGAGTTCGCTGCTCAATCAGTGCCGTTTTGTGGAAGAGCACAGCGGGGGAGGCATAAGGTTGAAAGGGTCAGTGCTTGATCCTGCGCTCAGAGAGTTCATGGTGCCTTAACATGGCCTAGAGCGCGCACACCCACACATACACGTTTTTGCCAGCGACAGACACTTCTCTTATTCTTTGCAATGCGTCTTGCGGCTGTTCCTGCAGCTGCAGCAGCAAGCACTGCTGCGAAGATTGTGGTGGTAGTGGCAGTCGTGGCGTGAAGGCGGCAATCGTGCCGACGCCACTACATGAATGCATGATATGCTTAACGAGTATGGAGCTGACGCCCGAAGTAGCCAAGAGAAACATGAAAGCTGGCCGAGCAAGACACTGAATACAGAAATCGGGGGGCCGAGCTGGCATTCCAAATCATGGCGCGAGATCGAGCTCAAACTTTGGGACTTTCGACTCAAGCTGCTCCCATAGTGGCTCCACTTGACGGCCACACCTAGGCAACGGAGCCACCTTAGCCTTTGCCACTGCAGGCGAGCAGCCAACTGTCGCACCAGTCGCTCGTTCAAACGCGATCTCCAGATAATCGTTGGGCTCGTGGTGAAACTTGCACTGCAGTAATTTACAAATCCTTGGTACAATGCAAGCAGGAGCTTTGAAGATAAGACGAGAGACCGAGACCGACCGGGTGTCATCGGCTGGTCTTCACATCACTGCAACTGCATCTGGCTGATGCTCCCAACGTCTCTTGCAGAGCTGCTGCCAAGATGCAACATTGGCTTCTTGATGAAGGCCTTCTTTACAAGCCAGGGCCCTTCCTCCACTGCCAGAATCAGCTTGACCCGCTGTCGTCCTCGAATCTCTCACTTTTCAAAACAACTCGGCCCTAAACTCCCAACTCAGGCGACCCGTGAATCCATCCTAAACCAGACCTCGCCGCAGCGGTGTTCTGACCCTATGGGGAGGTGACTATACTTCCTTAAATAAGACTTATTACACCCTTATCAGGTTCTGATCAGGAGGTCTTAAGGCCCCCGACCCAGCTGATGGTTCTTCTGACTTCTGAACCACAGAGCCTCGTGGCATCAAGGTAGGCCAAGGTGCTGGTGTCATCGTCCCCTTGCAGGAAGCTCCTCCAGACGCGCGACCTCAGCGCAAAGAGAGCCAAATCAAAAAACGCACATAGCCTACTGTTGTATATGAGTCTATTGCTGTATAGTCTTGGGGTTTGAAAGGTTGAGATTGGCTGCCCAGCGGCTGTGGCGAGCTGTCATCGCTCACCCACGCAGCGTCCGGGTTCAACGCCATCGTCATGATGGCCTTACTGTAGTCACTTATGGGGCTTCGACTCATGGCTGCATGACTTTCCCGGGAACTACTACATGTACATTGTCGGCGTAATTCGGAGTATCCGGGACAGCTTCGGCAGGGCCTGGTAGTCTCCAAGCACGAAGTTCGTGACCAGGAGAAAGCGCTTGTCGCCTGAGAAGATTTCTCGTGACACTTCCGCTTTGGGCATATTTCGTTCCCATCTGGGGCCGCGCTGACGTCGACTGGCTTACGATGAGCGCCCCACCATCTTTTCTGGCACAGGCCGGATAGAAGTCCGGATGCGTCGAGACGCGAGTGACAGGACCATCCTCACCTCAGCCACATCGTTCACACATCCACAAGTAGAGAAGTGCCACTGCCGCCTGATGTGAAGGCCGGCGACTGCTCTTGTCGAGTTCTTTGTGCCCACAATTCTTTCCGGCCAGACCAGCTGCCAAAAGCTCACACAAACATGCCCTGTGCGGGACATTTGCAAGCTTAGAGCATCACCGATGGCAACCCAATCCTCGGCACGAACTGACGAACAGATGCAGCTGAACCGCCCGGTAATCCCGTGCAACGAACGCGAACCTTGGCCTAAACCCTAAGCCTTGCTCTGCCACATGCCGTTGAAAAAGCCGCTGCTGTGCCTGTCCCCTTGACTTATTGCAAACACCAAATGCGACAACAGCTCAAAACTGCTTGCGAGTGAAGGAAAGCCTCCAACCTCCCCCTCCCTCTTCGTGTCCAAGCCGCGCAGTTGACCAGCTCCAACATGGTCTCTGCACAGGGAAGTTTTCGCCGATCACGGAAATAGGTTTCCTTAAGCTCACTCCCGTGGCTTGAGTTGCTGCTTGGGACTGTCTTTTGTTGAAGAGCTGTTCACACGGAGGTCTGTCCAAGCTTTCAACCAAAGCAGTGTGTGACTGACAACCGTGCCAAGGGTCCGATCGAATTCGCCAGTGTCTGCAGTCACCTTGGATGGAGCTGGGTGGCAGCTGCCAAGGATTCTGCAGCATAACTGGAATTGTCGAGATGCCTCGATTCCAGGAATTCGGAAGGCGTCCGCGAGGACAAAGCTCGCCTCAGAGATCAGAACTTTTCAGCCTGAAGCATGTGTATCAAGATCTTGAACTTAATGACGATTTGATGCTTCTATGCTACGAGCCCCAGTCCCTGATCCCTCTTCGTGTGCTCTCCAATGCTCCCATAATCCTCCTATGATCCTTTCGGCAGGGGTCCGATGCGAAATCAACATTCGTTCCTTCCCGTGGCATTCTTTGTGCGTTTTTGTGAAGACGAGGAGGGAATGGCCGAGGCTTCCCGTCTTCCTCAAACTCCGACAGGGATCTGCGCTGGCGAAAGCTGCGACGAGGTGCTTTGACCTCAAAGCATCTCTGCCAGCAGTAGGAACTTTCACACCAAGCTCAAGACTTGCCAAATAAAATGAGTTGAGCGGCCCGGCTCCGCGCCGCCTTTGGGCGTCTTCGCGCCGTCTCGTCGTCTGAGTTGTCGCTTAAAGAGAAGAAGGCCTCCTGACACACGGAATCTGAGTAGGATGAAGCCCCCTGGCTTTTGCGCTTGTGCCATTAGATGCTTCATTATCTTGCATGACTCGTTTGCTGGGGAACGCGAACTGTAGTCAGCGTGAAAATTCTCAGCCGAGGGTCGTCGTTTTCACCTGCCACCTCATCTTCGGCTCCATGCGGCGGCAGCCTCAACTACGGCGGTCCATCATGCACTACTCAGCTGCATGACAAATGCAGCAGTATCATTCAATCAGACTGGTTTGATTACTCCCCGGCTGAACGTATCGTCGTGGGCACGCTTGGCAGATACTAGCTGTAATGAATGTCTATTGCGGCTGGGTGGCTCAAGCGGGGTCACTCCCCGCCTCAGTTGCACAGAACTCACAATTCCGTAGCACCCAATTACCGAGGGAAAGGACTAAAGGGTTTCTGCATGGTCTTACAAACTGTACAGAATGCCATGACCACTTGACGGAAGAAGACGATCCTTGAAACTGCCTGGCCTTGCTGTCGCGGACTGCAGTGCAGGGGACGAAGCGCGGCTTGAAACCTCTGCATGCCACTGCATCTTAAAACATGCGTAGCAGCAACAATTACTTATGACGACAAAATACCTTGCAGTTGCACCGATACATTTACCTTCAAGGTATCTTGACTGTAATTGAAGAGTCACTACGAAGAAGCATCGAGCCGGCTACCAGCCTTCTGGTTTAGTTAATGAAGAGTGGCGAGTTGTAGCAGCAGTAGTAGGAGCAGGAGCAGGAGCAGGATAGGAGCAGGAGCAGGATAGGAGCAGTAGTAGTAGTAGTAGTGGGTAGTCCGGTAGCAGTAGTAGTAGTAGTAGTAGTCGTCCGAGTCGTAGTGGTAGTGGCAATAGTGGTGGTGGTAGTAGTAGTCGTAGTCCTAGTCGTAGTGTAGTAGTAGTGTCAGTGGCGGTGGTGGTGATAGTGTCGTGGTGGTGGTGGTAGTAGTAGTAGTAGTAGTAGTAGTGGTGGTCGGAGTAGTTAGCAGTGGTAGTGGTAGTGGTTGTGGTTGTAGCAATTGTTGTTGTTGCTGGTGGTGATGTTGGTGTTGGCGGAGTTGCTGTCTGTTGCGGTGGTAGTGGTGGTTGTCGAAACAAGTCCGGTATATAGTCGTCAGTGCTTTTGACAGGTAGTAGTATGTACTGTAGGAACTAGTTGGTCAGTAGTAGGAGGAATAGAGCAGCAGCAGCGGTAGCAGCAGCGGCAGCTGCAGAAGCCGCTGCGGTGGTAGTACAAACGGTAGTACTGCCCAACATCCAGGCAGCCGTCTCATCGTCGGAAGTGCTGTGGGCGATGGCGGCGGCGGAGGGAAACGTGGGAGCTGGGCGAATCCTGGGCGCTTCAATTTCGCTTCTTTCTACAAACGTCATAGCCGTCATAGCCTCCTGTCAGTCCCGACATGCAAGCAGGAAAAGGCTGAGGAACGGACTGCAAGTGTGCCCAGAACTTGGGATCCTCCAGCGACTGCTTCACATCTGCTCGTTCTATCACCTGCAGGAAGCTAAGGAAAGGTTAATCTTAGACGCGCTGTTGGCCAACTTCAATTTCAATTTTCGCTGTGACTTCCAACCGGAGGCAATGTTCAGTCCTGGCTTTCATACTTCCAGCTGAAAGCCACGGTTATCTCGCGTTCTGTTCCAGGTGTTCAACAATGTAGGTGGCCTTGCAAACGGCGCCGACGATCAATTGCAAACGGCGCCTTGCAGGGTGCTGCTAGTACAGCTGGAACAGACAAAGTGTTCCGGCAGCATGACATGAATAGCTCCACCGTCTTCTAGAGGCTCCTGTCGGGATAACAAATTAAGCCAGCATAGACAATGCCATGCATACCCTTAAAATTACCCCCGAACCCCTCGAGGCACTTCGCAAGGGGAGCAGGAGCATGTGCACGGCGTTGTGATGGGCACGATTCGGAAGGCGGAAACTCCGAGGAGGCAAACGGTCAAATTGTGTTGGAGCGCTTCGAAGGCCAACATGAGCACGGGAATGTGGTGCGAGAACATTCTCCAAGACCACCCGAAGATAATTACGCGCGACTGTGGCAGGAGCGCGATTCATCAAGTTCGGGACCGCCAAAGTATTGAATTTTGCAATGAATTCGCCACTCACGGACACAGCGTGGACTGTGGAAAGAACGCGATTTTCTCGAACATGTGCACCGCACCAGAGCAGGGGCAGCAACCAGATCCTCTTTTCACTGTGGACACACTGTTTGGGGAATCTCACTTGTCCGCACGAGCTATAAGAGAGACTGGAATGGTACCCTTTAAACAGTGGAGAGGTCTTTCAGCAACGCACACCTCCGGTGCACACGCTGGTCGTTGAAAGTCGCCTGCCTCGGCATATTGCTTGCTCTGGCTGAGCTAGAGATTGCATCCACAGTCTACAGTGGCCTGCTATACGAGGAAGAAATACAAAGAACTAAGGCGTCCCGGTGCAATCCAGCAGCAGCTTGGCGGAAGCCTGCGACACCTGCAAGTTTGACTTCACAACTGTGCGCTCATTTCTTTTTGCCTCTGTCTCGCCTTGAGAAGCTGAGCATGCGCAACGGGGCTGAGCCGATCCAGCGTGGAGATGGTCTCCTGCAGACCGGAGGAGGCACAAGGACCCGAGCTGACTTCATCAACCGCGAGGGCTACAGTGAATGGATTTGCCTGACTGGCCCTCTCATGGGATTGTTGTAAGATTCGCGTCTCGAAAAACGCCGACAGGTGCGGCCGGCGTGCCAGCATGATCGGGAAAACCACCCGCGCACGGTCTGCGCCCGCACCATCCTTGCGCTTATCACTTTCCAGTTCATGGTTGTCCAGATGCCTACACACGTTCCTTGGCACCTGCGAGTTGCAAGTTGCTGGGACGGGGGAGATTTCGTTGGACCAGGACACGGCGGACCAAGCTCTAGTGCTTGAATGCTTATGCGAAGTCGGACGTCGGTTGCTATGCAGGTGTCACTGCAGTTTTTTCGATGTTCGGTATGAGGCCTTTATGACCAAAGGGACGACAGCAAGAGAAAAAATCAGCCAAGCGGCGACGGTGCTCTGATCGAAGTCCTTGCCGAGAGCAGTAGCGGCCACCCTGACAAGCAACATCTTCACCCAACATGAGCGAAAAGACACAACTTGGGCCCGAGCTCGATGGTTTCCACCACAAGTCGCCGGTGCAGTAGAAAGAAGAGCGGTGCCAAATGTTCCTTGTGGCTTCGGCTTAGCCGAGTTACGGAGACTGGAAGGTGCATCTTGGGATGTGAAGTGACCACTGACCCGCAACATTGCTGTCAAGGATTCTTGGACTTCCGCCACATCCGCCTCAACCATCCATGGCTCCGGTTGGGCACGTAGCAGATACCTAAGCTTGAACTGGTCTTAACAGCTATAAGAGCATCAAGATGAGAATCTTAACACTGCCAGAGCGCAGTCTTTGGATCCACGGAGCAAAGGCCCGTGTCACCTCGTCCAGCACCGCCATGCGTGCCTCGCACGGGTGTGATGGCTCTACGCTTCTCTCGCTCAGCAAGGATTTTCCTCCGTGTGTTTCGGAATGGCCTCGACGGAGGCTGTCTCGTAGGCCTTCAGCTGCCACTGGCTCCACCTCACCTCACGAAAGGGCGCCATGCTTGCAGAACTGTTGTTGGGCTGTGTTGCACACCCCGAGACCCTCCTCGCTTCTTCGGGCAAGGATCCATGAACTTCAAGCGCCGCAGCGTGGGTAGCTGCGTATCACCTGGGCGAGGAGGGTAGACACGTCGATCGCGCCGTACAAGCATTCTGACCATGGCGACCGCGTGGCCTTCAGGGTGGTGCCCAGTCTCGTGCTGGAGCTCCTTCGACCGGAGATCAACAGCCATGATACTTACACAAACGCATCAACGAGATGACATGAAAGACCAAACTGCTTGCCTGACTGCCCCAATATCTTGCCCACCTCAGCTTTCGCCAAGATCTCAGTCCCGGGCCACGAAAAATCTCTAACCACATCTTTGCCACAGTACTCAGCAAGCCGACATGTCGCGCGTTTGGAGGCCATGCCGGCACGTAAGGATTGCTTCCGGTCCACAGCGTCAAAGCAATTCTCGCGGTCATGGTGTCATCGTGGAGACATCCGAGGCACTGGTAGCCGCCGGCGCCGCCTACGAGAGCCGCCAACGCAAGCCCCGGGACGACAAGCCTCGGAGCCACAGCCGTGGGCCGCAGGGCTGCGGGCGGCTAATTACAGAGAAGCCGAAGCTGCGACAGCCAAGTCACGGTGATGCGGCGACGCCCAATGCACCGCCCATTGCAGCACCAACCTGGGGAACAGTGACAGAAGACTCGGGTCAGGTTCTGAACTTTTGCAGCATAGATGCTCCTTCCTTCCGGCTGCACGTTTGCTGCAGAAGGCTGAGAATGATGGTTCTTGTTGAAGTATTTGCTGAAGGCTGAGGCATCAGCAGCACCCAGCTTCCAGCTTCTCCACGAGCTTCGCTCCTGAAAACGGCAAGTAACTCCCAAGCCATTCCGCGCCTAGAGCACTGCTCTATTCTATTTCTAGACTATTCTACTCTAGCCTAATGTAGTATATTATGTTTCGCCGAAGTTTGAGAAGGCATGCCTTGATATACTCGGAGAAATCAGTCTCGAACTTCTCTTCGATCGTGACCTGCTCCGTGGGAAATTTGCCTCAGCGAGATAGATGCAATCAAACACCGTCCAAATGGATTGGATCATGATTCCTCCGCTGCAACCGCTTTCTAGCAGTCAGGACGAGGGGCTTGAGCTGGACTTCGATGCAGTTCGAGACCCTGAAAAATCGAGAGCTGATGAGCTGGACGACAGGGAGAACTTGCCAGTACTGAGGCTACTTCCTCTTTGCTGTGTCCACAATCTAGCATCAACAGAGCTTGTCCCTCCCTCATCCCCTCCTTGCGCAGTGACGGAACTGGGAGTGCTCGGGCATGTTCCCACCCTCGGCTGATGAGGCATCGGCCAACAACCCCCACAGCCACTTCGCTCCGCGTCTCAGCCAGGGAGCTCCGATCCCTGCCTGGCCACTGGGGTCTGCATCGTCAGCCGGCAGCGAGGCACATTCAGCTATCAAGCTTGTCCAGTTTTGACTGTGCTGGGCAGCTAGCCCCAGCCGGCCATAGCCCTCACGTCAAAACAGTTGGGTTTGGTGCTTAGGTTGGGTCGGGGCGGCCCGGGTCCGTGGATCTGCTGAACACATGGAAATGAATGCAGAAATCCCATGTCGGGACTGGCCCGCTTGAACGGTATCTTGTGCAGGGTCGAAGGCTGAATGCCCCGAGTTCTAAGAAGCATCACTTTCGTGCCGACCTCATTTCTGTAAGCCGAGAAGCTGCAGCCATCGAAATGTACTAACAGACCTGCCCTGGCACTCGTCCTTTACAAACGCAACGTCCGAAGTTGGGATCCAGTGATTACTAGTGACTAGTAAATCCCTGCTTCACCTTCGCCCCAAATGTCCCCTTGCCCCGTTGGCTCGCAGCTCCCGATCGAGGCAGGCACGGGAAAGTTGCTGAGAACAGAAGCGTCTGTCTGCTCGGTCGGGTGTTCTGCACCTTTTACCAGAGTCCCCCAAACAAACACCGATCGAATCCGAACATGAGCATCAACTTGTGGCTGAGTCGCTGACTATGGAGCGGACCTGCCCAAAGCTTCTGACATGACTCTAACTCCTCACAACATTCAAACTCCTGTCAGGTGAACATCTAAGTTACCGTGAGGCCTGGTACTCGAAGCCCATGTGGAACATGCGGTCAGCTTCATCTAAAACCTCAGCTTCAGTGTTTCTCCGCTCGGGGCTATTGGGCTTCACTTGGAGTTCCGCCCGGAAGCCTCCAGCTGAGGCTCAGGCGATGTATGTACAGCGCTGCAAGTTGCAGCCTTTCATCCTTGGAACACAGCGCAATACAGTGCACATAGGTGCGCAGTGGATGCAAGTTCTCCATCGTAGTCCGAGACATCGTGTCTTCGTGTCTGGCCTTAGGCCTCGGCTTCACCACGTCGATCAAACGCCCGGGGTTGCAAATCGCAATCTCGGCTCCTCCTCGAAAGTCGGAAAGCGACGGGTTCCCCCAAAATGTGAGCATATATACATATATATATATATATATATATGTAAAAGGGTGTGGCGGTGTAGACACCCAAACAGACGGAGGACTGTTGGATCGGGCAAAAGAGGCTGTGGCACAAGCTGAGACTCCCGCTTTTCACCTCCTTGAACTGCTCCAGTTTGCTGAGGCCACCAGCCAGCGTCACACTTCGCATGCCTCAATCGGACAGCGTGCGTTTGAACGGGGAGTATGCGGGGTGCCGCAAGGCAATATTCCAGGCGCATGCCCTGAGCCCTCCACCCAACTGCTTGTTGAACTTGAAGGTCTCGGTCTCTATCTGCACCTTGACAGACATGTTGGAATTCCTACCCCCGAGGACGAAAGAAGAAACGATACACAAACAAAAAGGATCTTGGCATGGGGCTGCAAGCTCTCTCGTCGGACATAGAACGATGCCTCTCCGAGGATTGAGATCTGGAGAGTGAGAGAGAACGGTGTCAGTAGATAGCGCTAGGCTTTGTAATTCTTGAACTGTTCGCCCCGCTCGACACTAGAAGCGATCACAGCTGGGCCGTGGCCTATGGGGCCATCATCCTTCTGCAGCTCTGGCCTGGACTGGTTTGATCCAAGACTTGCTACCAAAGCATCATGCTCAGCACCTTCCTCTAAAACATCTAGAAACACCCAGGAGCCAGAAGCGCACATTCCGGACTGCGCCTGATGCGATGAAGAACATATCAGGGGTATTGGGAGGCTAACTACATGTGCTACAGCTACAAAAAAAATTATATATATGGGGTCTTAAGTGAAGGTGCTGGAATATACTGATATGCGAGCAATATGCAATACGTTGAAGTCGGGAGAATAATTCTACCGCGCTCTGATGCTGTATTGCCTGTGAACTGCTCCGCTCTCAGGACTGCTTCCTGAAGCTGGGCCACGAGCTGGGCAATGGCATGCACAAGCCTTGCATCGCTCCACGTTCCAAATCAAGCAATGTGATGTCTGTGCACTGCACCCGAGGCTAGACTTGACTAGACTCATTTGTCGACGGAAGGCATTGCAGGCCCTGCAAGCAATTTATGTTCCAAAAGCCATCGTTGAAGTCCTTGTTCCCGGTTTCATGGCTTGTCTGCGCCGGAACACGCCCAAACAGCAGTCACGAAAGGCTGTATGGTGTATGTCTTCAACGTTGGCTTCCAGCTGCAGCCTGGAAACATTGGGAGCAAGTAGGCAACGGTCTTCCCGCTGCCGGTCTCGGCCTCAGCTTGGCAGGAAACACCGCTTGACAAATTGACCAAGCTTTTCCCCAAGGCCTCAATGCTGGCGCCCGTTTTCAACACTCGACCTCAAGCTCTCGGCGACCTGCGCATGCTTTGCCAAATCCGGCTTCCTGGGTCCAAATGGTGGACTCCTCGCCGATGGAAATCTCAGCAGTCACGTCTGATTGCGGCGGGGAATTTCGAAGAGGTCGGTGGCGTGCGCTCGCGCGGGGGCCGAGACCTGCTGAAACGGAAATCTGCTCAAGCGAAGGGAATCCTATCCTCTCCGTGGACGTGAAGCGTTGCGCCGTCACGAGAATCGAGTTAACATGGCCTCCAGGGTTCTGTGTGCAAGACAGGACATGGTGTTGAGCGAGTTTTAGGAAGTGGAAGCCTCATAGTCTCGACCTCCTCCTCTCTTGACAACGACCATCTATGCTCGGTGAGATTCGATAGACTTCATCCTTGATCAGAAGACTCGGCAGCACTAGGCCTTCCTGCATTAGCGTCTGCGTTGCTGCTGCTACCACCTTGGCACGCCCGAGGCCCTTAAAGCCATCCATACCACCGGAACTGCGCAGCCACTCGCGTGTGACACAGCGATAGACCTCGTCGTCAGACATAGGTCGAAGATCATCACCGATTCTGATGCTCCCTTTGTCCACCCGAGCACCAGGATCCCGCGAAGGATCAAACTCAAAGCGCAAGCCACTTACATGCAGGAAGCAGCCCTTCCTCGCTGGAAGTTGCGAAACTGAATGCTCCAAGGTCTCCAGCAACTCCTCGCCACGCATGTCCAGGACGCAAAGTGAATCTTGGTAGGCCACCATACCCAGAACGTCCTCCTGGGTCAGGACTCCTGTGTAGGTCCTGTTTCCTCTCATCATACCACCGTTGATGAAGGCCGCATCACATCGGACTTTGCTTCGACAAGATTGCAGGATACTGTCTGCGATGAAGTTTCCGACATTCGATTCCCTCGAGCGGACGGTAGCTTCTCTGCAGTCTAAAACCACGTCAGACTGCAGAACGCGCCTTTGCAACTGTGGCCGGATAGATTGGTACACCTCGCTCTCAAATCTGGCAGCTGCTTGGTCTTGCTCTCCAGACTTCGAAACTCTGCGGAACTCGGAGCACCAACGCCCCGAAACGTAGGTTATTTTGGAGAACCCCTCGAAGTCCGATCCACTTTTCAAGACTTCACCGGGGCCACGGATGCTTGTCCCGACTATGGGGCAAATCATGTGATCATGGCCTCCCAGGATAAGGTCAATTCCCTGAACCTCGTCGGAAAGCCTCTCATCGGAGATCATATCCATGTGGGTGAGGGCGATGACGATCTCCGCACCAAGCTCTCGCAGAATTTTCACCATGTCCTTCCCCGTGTCTACGAAATCCTGGAAGTACTGATCTCCACCCTCGAAGAGTTGGGCAGCGTTCTGGTCCATGAGCCCGAAGAAGCCTATCCTCAAGCCTTCTACGTCCTGCAGAACGTGTGACCTCAATGGCAGCTGCTTGTCCCGTGCCAGGTTCCCCAAGTTGCTGACCACCCACGGGAAGCTGCAAGCTTCAAAGAGCCTGCCGCCCTCGGAGAACCCAAAGTCGAACTCATGGTTGCCTGGGCATGCGACATCGACTCCAGCCATGTTCAATGCTTCCGGCATCTGCCCGCCGGCTTTCAGGGTAGACCATGTAGACCCACCGAAAGCATCGCCACTGAACAGAACGAGGACCTGCCATCGTGTGCACTTCGGACTGTTTAGAACACGTCTAGTTTGAGCCCTCATTATCGCTGCTATCTGAATCCCATAAGGGAAGGACATCAAATAGGTGTTGTGTGCTGTTGTTGGTCGCTGCCCTTGCAAGGTCCTCGCTGTTGTAGTCGCGGCTTCCGAGAAAATGAACTTCCATCTTCTCGGAAGCCGCGACTGGAAGAAAGAGGACCTTGCAAGGGCAGGGAACCCTGGCTTACTTAAAGGAACTGACCCCCAATCAATCAACACACAAATCACAGCGGCTGCCAGCCTGGCCGAAGGTGCCTTTCATAGATTCTTGCTCATCCCTGAGCTCCTTCACAAAGCGGGCAAACTTCCCGTCTTGGATATTGTAGACGTCATTGAAGTGGAGCAGTGCCAAATCCCTCATCGAAGGCTGCAAGGATTCATGCGTTAAGCTCGAGCCGGGCTAAGGCCAAGAATACCGCTTTTGACCTCTTTTGGCCGGTGCTGAAAGTTCTATTGACAGTTGTTCTGGGCATCCGGCTACGCCGATAACATCCCGACCTGAGGCATCTGAAATTGTCCTCCGGTGTGCTCCCATGCGGCTAGATGTAAACCGTCGTGACCCACGGTTGCACTCTTCCTAGCGACAGCTTACCGATAACCTATTGACCTGTTGTTCCTGATTGGGCATGACTGGCACTCCACTGGCGGCGATTAGCCAAGCTACACCCACAACTCCGCCCGCAAAGCACTGGGGCACGAAACTGTATAGTGTTTCGTGCTCGAAACGGATCTACGTTGACGAGGCTGCATTTGGCAGGATGCAATCTCATGCGATGTATACACAACTTCTTCATGTCATTCCTGCGCTGTTAATGACCTGATGTCGATTCACTACTACTGTTTCTTGCCAGGGAATGGCTTGGCACCCTGCCGGACAAGGCAACGGGAATTGCCTGTGCCTGCCAGCTGCACCAGGGCATGTGTGACCACCCAGTTTAGAGGCACGCTGCCAGCCCCAGCAATCCCAGAATCCCAAACAAACTGATCTCGCGAAGCGCATCCTAGGCTGCTCCGCTCAATGCAACCAGCGCAGTCGAGACCGTCCGACGGTAGTGGTGGCATCATTGCGGAACAAGAACAAGTTTGGGTAAAACTAAGAAGTCCCAAGGCATAGGCCTCAGGGTCCGTACAGGCCTGGCGATAGGCCCTATCACACCTTACAGACAGGTCTTGTCGCCCCTTTTTTCGGGTTCCAGGTTCAAAACTGAGTTCGAAGCCCCCCCTTTGAACACAGAGTTCAAATCCGGGCTCGAACCCAGGTCCAAGCCCCAGCGTTTACAAGTGGACTCCCCGGCTTTCTTTAAGGTGCAGAATCTGCTGCGACCGACACACCAAAAGGAAGAAGCCACACGTCTCCGCCTCAGGGAGTATAAAGCGAAGACAACAAAATGGAGAATCGTTGAAAACAAAGGTTAAAGTTTGAGAAAACAATCGAAACATCTTTTCCGACAGACAAGGACAAAGCCCCACGTCTTCGCTTCATGAGGGCGAGGGTAAAACTTTGCAAATGGGGAGGGGTGCTGTTTCGCTTCAGTGGGGAAGAAAACAACGCGGAAAATCGTTGAAACCAAAGATTGAAGTTTGAGAAAACAAGCGAAACATCTTCTCCAACAGACAGGAAAGACAAAGCCACACGTCTAGAAAACGGAAAGCAAAATTCTTTCGGATCTGTCTTCGCTTCAGGTAGCAAAAAGCGAAGAAAAAATGGAGAATCGTGGAAAATAAAGGTTAAGACTTTGAGAAAACAATCGCTTTAGCAAAACCAATGAAATCATGAAAGCTATCGACATTGAGAAACAAGGAGGAAGCCACAAGTCTTCGCTTCATGGAGGAAAACAAAGTTCATTCGGCAAGGTTCGCAAATGGGGGTATGCCCCCCACCCCCCAGCTTCCCCGCTTTCCTTCAAGTGCAGAATCTGCTGCGACCGACACAACAAAAGGAAGAAGCCACACGTCTCCGCTTCAGGGGGCTAAAAAGCGAAGAAAACAAAATGGAGAATCGTTGAAACAAAGGTTGAAGTTTCAGAAAACGATTGAAACATCTTTTCCAACAGACAAGAAGGACAAAGCCCCACGTCTTCGCCTCATCGAGGGTAAAAGCGAAGAAAATTCATTCGGCAAGCTTTGCAAATGTGGAGGGGTGCTGTTTTCGCTTCATGGGTTACGCGAAGAAAAAGCAAGCAAAGTTCATTCGGCAAGGCTTGCAAATTGGGGCCGGCTGCACCACCGCCCCCCCAAGCCCCTGCGCTTTCTTTCAACTGCAGAGTCTGCTGCAACCGACACACCAAAAGGAAGAAGCCACACGGCTGCCCTTCAGCGGGGCAGAACGCATGGCAGGGCAGACAAGCCCTAAGGGCCTATGAAAGGGGTAGTGGACAGGGTCTGTCACAGGGGTGGGCAGGGCCTGCGACAGGGACCTTGGCCAGGGCCTATGGCAGGGCAGACAGGCCCTACGAACAGGGCCTATGACAGGATTGGACAGGGCCAAAAAACAGGGTCTGTCACAGAGATGGACAGGGCCTGCGACAGGGTACGGGCCTAAGACCAGCCCGCAGACAGGGCCTGGAACATGGGCGGACAGGGCCTAGGGCCTAGGACCAGGACAAGGCTAGGGACAGGCAAAAGGTAGGCTGTCGGAAGGACTTCTTTATGAAGAATTGCGGAACAAGAGCGGTAGCAGCAAGCCGCAGTCCGAGCAGCAGTCGCAGCGGCCGCGCCGCAGCAGCGGCATCATCATCAGAAGCAGTCAACAGCGTCATTATGGTCATCATGTCAATCGTTCGTCAGTCATCCTGTTCCTGCTTCTTCTTCCTCGGCAGCTGCATGAGTGCAACCATGGCCATGCGCCCTTTGCCAGCGGCAGTACGCTGAGTGTTGGTAGATGTGGCCATTAGACGCCTAAATACTCTAAAACAAGCAACAAAATCGTTCATGAATGCGACTGACAAAAGGCAAGGCCTGGATAGCGGTAGGCTGCTGGTAGCCGTGACGTCGGATTCCCTGCAAACAGGTTTGCTTTTCGTGTAAATCTGAGTCCATGCTTGTCTGAAAAGCTACCAAGAATCTTACGGCAAATGTGTTGCGGCAGGTCCGAGCCTCCATGATCTCTCGGCCCAGCACGTGGGCAAGGTGGGCAAAGGACGTCACGGGAGCTACAATTTGCGATCCGGTCGCACCTCAGGCGGCAGTGGCATCTTCAACAGTCGGCCAGGTAGCACGCGGACAGGCACACTGTTACGAAGCCGCCGTCAGGGCTCCCACTCACACGAAGATCGAGCCGTGCTTGGGCGATCTGCACTTCATGAAACGTGCATGCTCCGTGCTAGCTGATGACGGAATCTTTGACAGATGATGCGAATAAGTTGAGCAAGCTTCCAAACGTGGTATGCTCGCGCACCCAGGCACAAGACCCACAGCAAACGATGCCAGCCATGACGAACAGAATCCAAATCAGCGATTGCCTGCTCGTTTGTCATCTTCGCCACTTCGTCGTGAGGCTTGTAAAAGTTGGTCTGCACCTCAGATCCAAGAGAACCCAAGCGGCAGATTTGTGCTCTAACGTCGGTGAAGGCAAACGGCCCCGATTTCGTTCCGGGTTCCGTGCAGGGTTGTAGCGAATTTGCGAATGATCCACCTGAGCTGCTTTAGGCAGACATTGTCAGTGTCGATGTCAAGATTGCCTCTCCGTCTCTATTTCTCTGTCTTTCTTGGATATCAATGGTGAGTTGGACTTGGATTTGGGCAGTGATGCATCGACTCCATCCCCAACTCGGCACCCCCTTCAAACTCATCGGAAAATGATCATGTCCCAGACACTGCTGGCAGGGGCTCGATGGGCTTGTTGCGCCGGTCACCATCCTTTAGCTCAGACAAAAGCCGACTGGTGCCCAGAAGTCCAGTCCGGAGCTCACCCGTTCGCGCGGTTCCCGCCTCGGGCTGCTCGCCCTCGTCTTCAGGGTCTCCGGACGACGGCTCGGCCTGCGCTCGGGATCCGAAGCCGGAAGAGAGGCGAAGCGAAGCGCCCGGCTCTCTTTGGGTGCGCCTTCTCGTAAGCCTCGAAGTAGGATGCCACAAAGTCCTGCCGCGAAGCCCATCAAGGGGAGAAAAGAAAGGACCCTGGAAGCTGCGACTCACCGAAAGCTGCGCATTTGAGGCTTCGCGGTGACCTTTCCTTTCTCGCTGATGCGGCCATTCTGTCTGCTTGGTTTGGAGCTCAGTGCTCCGAGGAGTCTCCGAAGCGGCACAGGGAAGGGCTATACAAATGAGTCGCTGCCAGATTGAAGCGTCAGCCAAGTGGAGCATTAGACTGGCACCTCAGGGATCACGACAAGTCCCCAGGCCCCACGCCTGAAACGCAAACTGCTGATATCTGTACGTCTCTCCACGGTTCAAAGTTGAGCCTCAAGCTCAAGTGGAGTTTGACAACATTGTCGGCTCTTGCCGTTACAATGAACGCTGCGGCGGACAGCCGCTCGCGAGGTTCACTGACCGCCAAGCCAAGAAACAAAGGCGATCCAGAGGATGTCCCCACTGTCCCAGCAATGAACAAAAAGCGACGGAGTATGGAGACCTAGGCCTAGTAAACTGCATTCGCGCAGGATGTGGTGGACGTCCCGTCGACAGGGCCCAGGGCGAAGCCAGCAGCTGACAAAAGTGAGCTGTTGATATTAGAACTGCCCGGATAACTTGGAGGCTTCTAACTTCTAGGCATCATAGCAATTCCAATCGCAGGCTCGTCACTAGTCCCTCCGACTGCTGAGCTTGAAACCAGGCTTCCCAACTGACTAGGAATCTTGCATCTTCGGCACATCGAGTTTCCTTTAAGTCTAGAAGCGCTTTTGGATTCCCAGCCAGGCGTACCCGCCTGTGGCGCGTGCATGGACCGCGCGGAACGGTGGCTCCCGGGCTTGGGGCCTTTGATAGCCGCATCCGCTCAGCTACCAGGAGATGTCAGTAGCAGATAGAGGCAGCCTGTCGAGCGAGGTGCAGTGGCTAATAGCTGGTGGTGCTTTCTTCGGCAATCTTGCATCAGCAAGTGGAACAAGAGCTGCGCTACAGCAAGTGATCATACACTGCACTCACTGACCCAGCTGCAACTCAAGATACGCAGCTCAAGGTTACAAAGGCCACCTCACATCTTGCGAGGCTTCGACATGATCTTGGAGATGAGTCCAGGCAGATCCCGTGGATGATACTCCTTGGATGATCACAGCCAGCAACTTGCAAGACGGAGTCATAGAAGGGAACCAGGTATGACGACTCTGCAGTGTGAGTCTCGTCTCGGAGGCCCCTGCCTCAAGAACTGCATACACCTCACAGATCTATCCTGGCTTCGGACCGGAAAGTCCCTCTATCCCGTACAAGGCGAGGCGAGGCACCGTGGGCCGCTGGTGCCCAAGGCTTTGGTCGCAGGCAAGGACGGCGCGGACCCAGCGCTCCTTGGCTATTGAACTACTCACCACTCAAGACCAGCCTATACTATAGGCCCATGGATTGGTTTGGAGGTCGCAGTATGTCGCAGTCGGCCAAGGCATTTACGCTTAAAATTCAACGGCCTAAGGTCGGGTCGCCATTTCGTCCGCAAGGTCTACACACTGATTGCTGCCGGAGGTGCCGGCATTCTTCGCACACCGTCCCGGGCGCCCAGAACCGCACCAACGACACAGGCCGTTGTGCCTGGGAGAAATCTGCAATGAGCTACTGAAGCAAAGGCGTCTCCTGCAAGGCTACAGGCCCTGACTTGAGTCTCCACCACCAGCGAGGGTGGCGCGCATAGCATCCTGCGCATTGAACATGGTGGGGTCTGCTGAGAACTGCGTGCGACGATGCCCCGTTCCTCGAAGGAAGCTCCGTTGTGCAGGTGTCTCACAGCGTGGCAAAACCTGGGCACGTGTCAGAGCAGATGGATTTCAAAAGCAAAATTGTGTCTGCGTCCATGGTGTCGATTCAGAAAGTGCTACATCAGCGAGCAGCGAAAGCGACAAAGAGAAACAAAGAGAGGGAGAGAGACTCCGGAAGGACAGACAGGATTCTAGTTCCTAATATCCTTTTGAAGTTCCTCAAAGCAAGGTCACGGCACTCAATTCCCCATGAAGCTGCATCCGCGTCAACAAAGGAGCACTTTGCAACCTCACCACTGCCACTGTTCTTAGTCTGTTGGCGGGATCTCGGCAGAGCCCACTTCCTTGGAGAGCAGCGAGGTTGCCTGAGCTAAAAACAAGTGAAAGCTTCGCCGCGTCAACCTTTCGGCGCAGCTCTGAGCCGGAGGCGGACATGTCAGAGAAGGGCAGTGGCCTGGGCTTTGCAGAACAGCAACTCCTGCAAGGCCTTTACACCGGCAAATAGACGAAGCCCGGCGGCTCACTGCGCTGTGCTTTGCGGACCCATCGAAGCACCTGGCCGGGACCGGGGCTCGACAGGCGCATGTCGCCCTTTATGGTATCGGCGCCTCTTCACAGGCAACCAGCTCCTCACCTCGGTCAAGTCTGAAGTTCAAGGTGGAAATGTGACGTCTGCACTTCCCCATCCGGCCTGGGGGGGACCAGGCATCTGCATCCTCGCCTCCCGCTGAGATGTGCGTGAAGCCTAGGCCCCACGCACGGCTCATCTCCAACAAGCTCCACGGAGTGCCAGAGTCGCCTGAGCCCGCGCCTTGGCCGCGTGGCCCATCGCCCGGCTTGGGAACACCCGTGCGAATGCGCTCCTGCTGCCTTCAGAAACATGACTGCAGTCTCTGAAGATCTCTGAAGTCTCCGACGTCTAAGGTGCGATGCTGCAGGTGACAGCTGGCCTTTTCATCCATCTCTCCAGCTCTTCCACCGCCACCGTCCCGCTAGTTCCACCAATCAGCAATGCAATGGTGAAAGCCAGGGCGGAGTTGGCATGCGCGATAACACCTCGCATTCTCGAGATATTCACCCTTCTGCCTATGCAGCTCCGAAGCTCTGACTCACAGTTTCCGACAATAGGTCCTAGGTCCTAGGTCACCTGCATCAGAAACAGACTCACGGGTTTGGGCCGGCAAGCAACCTCTGATCGTGGTGCTAAGAATACTGGACTCGCTGTCCTGAAGTGTACATCTTCTGGCCTCATCAAAAGCATGCTTATGCACTTATGTGTTTATGCAATTATGTGCAAAGACAAGAGACATTCATGTTCCATAGTTTTCTGATGCAGAAGTGGCACGGCTTGGGTGCGACAGCCGCGCATCTTCGTTTGCAAGAGCTGCGGCCTCCAATCGTTCGGGATGCATCAGGCTCAGAGAAACTGAGTAAGTGCTCATCAACCATGTCCTAAACATCGTGCCGGGGAAGATGCTGATTTAAATGGCATGCAGCAGCCCGGCAAGGCCCCGTGAACGCACCACGAGCCTTCTCCGGTGACTTTAGCGCTGCGCCCATCACCGCCACGGCTGCACACCTGCTTCAAGTAAAGGCTGCCAGCTTCATAGTGCCCAAAACTCAGCAGTCTAGTGAAATGCCGTGGCAAAGCCCAGGCCGACCTGACAAGGGCTCCGCTGCTGAGCGACTTCTGGTTCACCTCCGCCGTCCGCACCATTCGGAGAAAGGCCCAAAGGCTCAAAGCTTGGCGCATCTTTGGACTTCCAATTCCAGCCTCACGGGCTCGTTCGGCCATCGCGTCGGGAGGCATTGGACGATGGAAAACCTCATGTCGGAAAATGAGATTCTAGCAGCGGTCCGCAAAGTTCGTGAGATGGTCTTGCAGTACCCTGCAAGAAGAAACCATGGTGCATCGCCACTGCATTACGAACTACTCCACCCTTCACGCCGTCCTTGCCCAAGCCTGCAAGCAGGCGCGATCAGCCCGGAAGGGGTGTGTCTTGCCCCATCGCCCATAGCGAACGGCCACGTCCTCGCTGAGTCGAATGACGAATCATGGCTTGCCAGCTCAGCCTCGTCTTCTTCTACTCACAGGCTGCCGTCAGCTATCTCCAAAATGGAACTGAAGATTGGCGAGGCTTCTCCTCTGCTTTTCTCCATGAATTAATCTTCCTTCTGACCGAAACACTGCCACCCCAAACGATTTTAGCTTTGCGTTTCGTGCAAGAAGGTCAGAAAACTGCCGGCTAGGAGCGCTTCTTGAATCCTTAGTCACGGAAGGCGGGACCGGATTGAATCTGCAGAAGCCAGAAACATCGCCAGAAACGAGGGAACCTACACACCTCAGCCTTCTCAAACTGCTCAAACTATGGTCCCCGACATTTGGTGCTCCTCACACGGGAAAACTGATCCCTCCGCATCGGCCAGCGCCTCCGTGGGATGATCTAAGCTTGACCGTTGACCCAAAAGCAAAGCGAACCACCAATTAGCGAGAGCCACAAAGCCTCCAGAAGCGCAAGATGTGTGACCCTTCCCCAGTCAACAAAAATGTAAGACTCGATTGAAACCTCATGGTCTCCAGCCCCGAACGCAAAGAAATGCTTCGCCTCTGCCAAACACAGCAGCAGCTCTGTGTGGCCAGTCACCTTAGTGCAAGAGCCGCATTTGAGTTGCTTCAAGACGTTGCGCCTCCGTTCTTGCGGCATAACCATCCTGTCCTTCGTTTCGCGGAATTGCCGTCAGGCCTCGTGCCAAACTTACACATGTTCAACAGTAAGACTGCCGGAAGAACTGTCCAAAAGAAACTCACGTGAGTCAGAGCATCCTCATATAAACATAGCATGGCAAAACTCCCTGCATTCCGAGCCCTGCAACTCAACATATGGGTGCTTTTCAAGCACTGGACATACCCCTCAAGCCCTGAAGGCCTAAAGATTCCTAGAGCGCACAGTCTTTGCAAAACCCTCGGCCTTCTGCAATTCTACACTTCTCTGCCGCGGCACCTGTCCTGGGGCAACTGTCCACAGACCGCCACCGCACATCTCCAGCGCCTTTCGCTGTTGAAGCGACTCAAAGCAAAGAGATTCAGCGCTACTGCCTGCAACGGACTGATAGACTAACTATCACAACATTTGCAGGCTTCCGATACTCACTGCCATTAGAGCCTTGTCCACCTCGAAGGCGTTGACTGCCATCGGCTCCTGCAGAACCAGGTGATACAAGCAACAGATAAACAGATAAACATGTGAGAAGAGCAGGCAGCGCGCAACACATCGTGCCTGGCCGCCCAGCGGTGCGCCCAAAGCATCCCCGGCAGCAGCCCCAAGGCAGGCGCCCAGTGCGGCAGCGCCGGCTGTGCCCTCAGCCGGGAGCCTGAAAACGCTCTGCGTGTTTTGTGTGTGTGTGTGTGTGTATTTCGTCATCTTCGTGGAGACATGGCAGCGGGCGACAATGCGTGCAAGCCGCTCGCTCAGAGCGGAATGGCCCCGGCCAGCCCACCATACCATGGCCCACACCTCGGAGCGTAAACAAGAAAAACCAGAGAGCCAACCTGCTACTCTGCGAGGGTCAAGATGTTGCTCCTAATTCAAAAGGCGTAGATCCGTGTGCCTAGTGTCCGATGAGGCCCTGGGACTCTTAGCAGGGATGGCAATATTGGCATCTGACGTACGCTTCCACAGATACAGTTTGCCACGGGTTCGCGCCGGGGCACCCTTTCAAGAATGTCCACATTTGGTCTCCCCAGCTGCAGAACATCCTGGCCAGGGGCAGCTTGGCTAGCTACGGCTAGCTGCGCGACTAGGTCAGGATCTCCGCACAGTGCCCAGTCTCTGAAGGACCTCACCCTCCGGGGTGGAGATCCGCTCGAAACCGGCCACGCGGAGAAGCTCGATGGCAGGCATGACCTCCGAAGTGGCAACATCGACCCGCTGACGGGCTGACTGGACCAATTTCGAGGCAAAACGCAAGGAAACGAATGCCTCACCCTGAATGCAAACATGTTCCCTGCAACACACGACCACCCGCCCTTCTCCCGATTGCCGCGCGTGGCAGAGGTCCGTCGGGCCTTCTGGCCGGAAGCTTTGCTCAGGTTGATGCACCTGCACAGCACAGTCGCTCAAGAGGGCTGCGAGACGTCTTACACGGGAGATGGCCTGTATTTGTCGTTGTTAGGATACCGTCGGATGTTGTCCAAAATGCGTTCCTCAGGGAGGCAGTGGCATGTGCTCCTAATTCCCACCAGCACGTCGATGCTTATCTCTTTTCTACGCTCTCGCAATGCGGCTCCAATACGGCTCCTCGGGAGCCGTGATATTGTGGGCTGAGGGCCCGGACAGGAAGTTCAATCTAGTTCAGGGCTGAGACCCCAACTAAGAGCTTCAGGACTTCCTCGCCACCTGCAAGAACTCGCATCTCAGGTGCTGCATCAAGGCAAAGGCATGGAGGGACACAGCCAGAATATGCCCGAAGCAAAAACTTTCCGAACGTGCACGGGTCATGCCTCCGCTGAGTAATAGCTCCGCGGTTGCACACAATGAACTCTCTCCGAAGGATGCCGGCAAGATGTCGTGCACTCTGCTTCCGGCCGGAGTTCTCGGCACTGGAATGTAGACAAACAACACTCCCTCTGAAATCGAAGACAAACTCCCGGATCGGGCCTTGGCTTCGGGCCACTTGTGCCAGCACGTCGTACGCCTCTGAACCATCCCAACCGCACAAAGTTGTGCAAGCCAGCGTGCTGAGATTTTCAGCCACGACGAAACAGCGTCCAGTTCGCTTAAGGTGAGAACGTGCCTGAATTCCTCCAGAGCCCCTCGTGGCCGTGGCATAGCCTGCCGACGAACGAATAGTGTCAAGGAGAAAAATCTGATATCGTTTTAAACAGACCATCCTACACATGCCAGCATGCAGCTACGTAAAATGACTTCATCCAGAAGTAAACTGCACGCAACAAAGGAATGGTTCAAGAGCTTGTTTAGGCCGTCCTGATCTTCTGTAACCGCAAGGGCATAAGCGAACGATATCATGTGTTTATGATGAGTTACATGAACCCCTAATCCAATCAGATGTGCTAGCAAGTTCCGCATGGTGCCAAGTTCCATTGCGGGGATATCCCTGTGGTCAAGAGGACAGCGAAATGTTGTTCTTACACTGCAAATTTTCCACATGCATTCTCTTCCTGCTTATTTCCCATCTATATTTCGCAGAACTTATCTTCTTGCCCACCAACACTGCCACTGATTGTTCTTTTCTCAGGCACAGGACTCTTTGTTTCTCTCCCTGCCGTGCCTTTCTCCAGGGTACCGCTGAGAGGTTGCCAAAACCGGGCTGAGAAACGGATTGCTGCTATCTACTTGATTTCTTTTCCCGTCGTAGCAAGCTTTAGCAGCCTTAGACTGGTGTCTCTCATGTGTAGTATACTCTGATTGTCGTTCCTTCTTGACATTGCCATTGCTCGCTCTATCCGAAAAAGAATCCTTAAGAACTTCAAGCATTCTTACATACTGCAACTGCTGCTTTGCCAATGCTGCCAGCAGTATCGTATACCAAATGCCCATCCACATGCCACTTGTTCAACGAACTAACGCCTCCCCCGACCCAATCCATCGACCCTTCCTCATGCACACTTTAGTCTGGTTTGCGCGATCGCCATAAAGCTGTTGAAGTACGTGCATCCTTTGTTCGCAGCTTGACCTTCTTCACCACTCTGGTTCACGCTTTCCAAAGTTGGATAGGCTCTTCCGTTCGTTCGAAGTTCCCCCTGGGTCAGGAAACAATTGAAGATGCATGGCCTCAACAGAAGTCACTCTCAGCTGTTGGAACCGGACTCGACTCTTGCTGCGACTGCTGTTTTCGCAGAGCCGCTTCTGCTGTTGCCTTTATGATGGTTGGGCTTGTTCTGCTAGAGTCTGCTAGAGCAGTCTATAGTACCCAGGAGGAGCTATGCACAAGGATGCCGCAGCCTTGACCACCTCCACAGTGCTGACGGACAGCAGCCAATGCCATGGTGGCTGCCGGCGCCTCGCCTGAAGGTGCTCCAATAAAGGTACGCAGGTGCGAACTTAAACCTCCTTTACAATGGCTCGAAACTCGAGCACAGTGTACCCACACTCCGGCCCGCCCATCCCACGCATGCCCTGCCTGCGGGCAGTTCGAGGAAGCCATCGGGAGATTGTCGAAAGCCAATAGAGGTCAGCCTCGGCATCGGCCACATCGGCATACCGCACGGCCGCACTTGATGCCACTGCAGAGCTGGCAGGCGGGCCCTTGTGGGCCCTGGCTCGGTTAATGAGTTCCGGGCAGTTCCAAAGCTCCGGCATAGCACAGCAACTCGTTCTTCAACTTGCCGCTGTTTGGATTCCTCAGCAGAACAGCTACGTCGAGGTTGGAGAGAAGGACGCCGAACGCACGAAGCCTTCTGCACTGAGCAGCTTTATCTGGCCAAGGGGCAGCCGTCGAAACTTGATCTCCTTCGGGTTGTCCTCGTACATTAGGAAGATTATCGAAAGCCATGTGCAAGCTAAAGCTTGAATTGTTCTGAATTGTCCATATTTCGTGGCACCAACTGCAGTATCCACGCCCGTCTTATGCGCTTGTAGCATCACGGGCACCTGAAACTAATCCCAATCGAACCTGGGCAAAATGTTTCCCCGAGACACTTTGACACCCGGAAAAGCCAAAGCTCTTCTCACAATCACACAAAAGGCTCAAGCAGGTCCAAGCGGCTAGTAGGTTTCCGAGGATGCGAGCCAACATCGCCAGGACCTCCGCGGCAGGACTTTACGGCTCTTCGTGGCTAGCAATGCTTCAAGACTTTAGGTCTTGTGCAGCACATTCCTGTGAAAAACAAAGTCTTTCGACGCTGCTTCGTACCGTAACGATCTCTAGCGGAGGTCCTCTCTGCAGCAAACTTATCCTCCCGAAATTTCAACATACCACAGCAGGCTGCAAGTTACGGATTAACATGCTGTGGTTTTGTTCCAACCAACCGGTCAGTGTGCTCTAAATAGCCTGACCTAGACCGAGGCCGGAATCGTGCGGCTTCGGATGGCGATTTCAGTGCTGTCTGTGAAAAGCCTCCTCCCGCACCCATCCTGAAGTCGCCAGTTGGTCCGAGGTGCGATGCCCTCCTGTGCCCCGGCGGCCGCACACAGTGCCGACAGCTGCATCTGCCAGGTGAGCTAGAACGGCTTGGAAGCTCCGGGCCAAGCAACTCGTTCCCCTGCGCAGGGCCTAAGACAAAAAGGCTTACTCGAGGTGCGTCAGCGTTCTGATTCTGATGCCCTCTTCACAAGAGTCTTCCACATAACATCCGAAGTCCGTGACACGGACTCGAGACTCCGAATGCCGGGCCTCAACACCAACGGCCATGGCTGCGAACGAAAGATCGGCGGCTAGCTAACTGCAGCAACGAAAATCCTAAAAAAGTAAATCCGTGCGGCTGCCGAAAAAGTCCGAAGTTACTAACTGCCAAGAGATGGTTCAAATCCAACATCTCGTATCGTCTCGAGACCGACTAACTTCAATGCAAAATGTATTCCATGCTACACTACTAAGCAGTATGTGCTCGAGCGAAACGCTTGAACGGGCAAAGTAGTAGCGTCGCAAACCAAAACACCAAACACGAGACTCTGACAGGCTCCGCGACAAGGAATAGTGGCTGCTTCTTGCACGACAAACTTCCTGCTCTCCATCTTCCTCCCACATCGCTTGTGCCTGTAGTCGGAGAACACCACTGGATTTGCGACGGGTCAAGCGGCAGTCAAGGCTGTGCGGCTAGGCCCGGCTAGGCAAGGGAGGCACCACATGCGGCGAAACCGGCAGGGAAATCAAGAGTCTGCAGTATCATTGTGATACGCACGGAGCCTGATGGAGTATGCACAACTCATGTACGCATCCATCCGGTGCGACGCTGCCCAACACAGCAAAAACGGCCTTCTGCATTTTGGATTCGAAGCCGCCTGAGCCTGTCGAACACAGGTTGCAGCCTCGAAACACGGAGCACTCTCCTTCACCTTGCTACTACCTTGAAGCTCAGGAAATCAACAAGCATTGCATAGTTGCATGCCACTTAAATCGCCTCCACCAGTTTTGGCAATCTCGGAGTTGATCTCTGCCTAAGCCGAGTCTTCAGCCGTGCACCAAAACAGCAGGAACGAGATTTCGCTCAGTCATTGGTCTGGTAAGCGACCCAAGCATGGCGCCATGAAGGCATCCAGGGGATCCTCCTTGCAAGCTTTCCAAAAGGAGCGGCGACTCCACGAACATGTCAACGGCAAACTCAACACATTCAGAAGCCAAGGTCGAACCGTACGAACCAACCGAACCCAAGTGTAAACAAACGTCATCTCCTCAGCATTTGCTGCAGGCTGCTGCCTGAATGTGCAGCTCCGACAAAGCAACAACTTTTCGTCCTTCTGCCGAGCCATGCTGAGAGCAGCGCTGCGAAAAGCGGGCCCGTGTAGGTGCCATGCCTGCCGCAGGTACTCGCTTACACTTGCAAACCGCGCGGGCAAACACGACAAGGAATAACAGCAGCGCGGCATGTTGCTCTCAGGCCTTGGCGCACTGGCGCTTCGTTGAAGTAAGCCTGAGCGCGCGAGGTATGCTGAGTCTGAGGACATGCACACGAAAATCATTCATGATCCTGCCTCGTCGTCGTCATCTCGGAAATCCGGCCCACCCGCCATCAATACCAAAGATTGCCTACATTACATGAACATTTCACGCATCGCGAAAGATGCCTCATTGGGAAAGGCATCTCAAATTGGTTGATGGCTTAGTGATTCGCCTCGACAAACTGAAACCAAGCAAAATATCATGCATCCGTTAGCTGCCATCTTGCGGCCAAATGGCTGCATGAACCGTGCTAGATCGCAAATTATCTGCCCGCCCTGCCCCCCCCCCCGCCCGGATGCAGAGTATCAAACAGCAGCTTCTTGCTGCAGCGAGCAACAAGCCGTGCCGATGCCGAGCCTGCTTGAACATCCTACTTCGATGTTCGACAAGGCACACGCGGCTTATGCAGTCATGTGCTGTTTCGGTAGGGGATGCTGACACCACCCACGCCACTTTCATTGACTGAAATGGTAGTGGTAGCTTGTGGCCTCTACTGTGTCCGCATTCAGAAACTGCCAACCGAAAAACTTCCACCGGCCTTCCCGGGAACGGCACAATTGGATTTTCGCGTGTTCTGCATCCATCCGAAGCTGCATGCAGGCACTTGTGGCATTTCTACGTTTGGAGCCGTGCAGCGCAGCAACCTGGTCCGCCCGGTTTAGTCTGCCACGCTGAAAAATCCCTGTCACACTCCACGGCTGCAAGCTGCTACAAGCAGGAGCCCCCTCTTTGGGAGACAGACACAAACGTTTCAAGCAGCCAAGCCATCATCCGTCGTTGGAATCGCCCTTTACTTCCGGAACGGATCTTCCTACGTATATCATAGCATGTTCACTGCCATTCCGACCATATTTGCTTGGGCCACCGCCTCGCATGAGGATGATCCACGGCGATCTTCAAGATGCCGCAGACTAAGAATCACAGACGGAGCTCGTGTCATCCCGCAGCCTACTGCCTGCAAATCCAGCATAGGCGTTAGGATGGCTTCAGTGAAACGGATCGAATTCTCGACACACCAGTCGGTTCACGCTTTCAGATGTATTCTGACTAGCACTGTGTTTGTACTAGTCTACGGGGGAGGGGGGCACTTGCACAGAACCAAGTACTTCCTTGTTCTAAGGCCGAGACCATCTGAGGAAAGAGAGACATGCACACCAAACACTTCAAGCAACAGCAGTTTCAACCTCCAGATGTTTGGCACCTCCAATGTCATAAGAATGCACGGCCGTTAGCTGCAAAGCCGTGGCGAGATGCGATCGTCGTGGCATGTCGAAGCAAAAAACTACATACAAGATGATGCCGGCATTCCGGAAGATTGTCGGCCAACTAACTATCTACTGGCAAAGACGGCATGGACTATCGCAAGCGATCGTCACTGCCAACAAACACCTTGAGCAGGGAAGCCCGCTTCCATGAATCATGGATATGTTGTTCTCTAGCACACACCCACCAATTCGTGATGGCTACCTCCATTTCCATGCTGCTGCCGAGGCTCAGGTTGTTTTCAGCCTCTCGCACCTGGCACGATGAATTGGCTCTTAATATCAAGAAATCGAAGGACCAGCATGATGCGAACCAGCAAAAAGCGGGTGTTCCTCGCAGGAAGCCGGCAGAGGTGGACCGCTGCAGCAGCCTCTCTGCACCCAAGAAATTCTTCTACGAAGCGTTTACAGGAGCTGCGCCTTGCCGGAGGTGGCAGGCCTGTGCCACGCAGGCCGAACACGGCCACCGCCTGGCTCAGTACCGCCGCTCTATGTCCAGAACTGTGGACACCGGTTTGGCAAGGCCTTGGGCAATTCGAAGGGGATGGAGCGCTAGAACGCTAGATACATCACAGCTGGGCTCAGAGAAATGAGCCCTTTTGACACCTCGGCTTGTGCCTGTGGGCCTGTGCCGAGGCAGGGCCTGGGGTCCGGGGCGTGGAGGATTCGTGCTGTCACTGTCGCGCTGGCCCTTCACGTTTGCACGGTCTCTCTTGCTTCGATGTTGCATTAGAGACCAGGGCCCAGCCATTCGCAGCGAACAGCTGCGAATACGCTGCAGGCATATCCACAGATGGATCTTACTCAATCCGTGCAAATGTGCACGGATTTGAACGGGTGCAGTTTTTTTTTGCTCCCTTTTTTTTTTTTTTTTTGCTCCCTTTTTTTTTTTCTCTCTCTTCGGGGTCTGAGGGGGGAGACAGCAAACTTGGCTGCAGCCGCATGTACACAGCGCGGCTGGCACGCCCCTTCATATGAGNTTTTCTCTCTCTTCGGGGTCTGAGGGGGGAGACAGCAAACTTGGCTGCAGCCGCATGTACACAGCGCGGCTGGCACGCCCCTTCATATGAGACGTCCTGGAAGGTGCCACGATCGAAGATGGCGGCGCGGCGCAAATTTAGTGGAAGAAGGCGTCCAGGGCACGACGCTTCGCCAGCTCGCCTAAACTACTTTATTTCAAGCCTCACAGGAAGTAAATTGTATACGATCGCACAATGCA